>JAODUO010000298.1:212500-350000 GCA_025642075.2 Ridgeia piscesae
TTGACACTGTCACATTAACAGCAGATTCTGATTCTACAAAACAGGAAGGTTGTCCGTTGACAGTGAATAGTCCTAAGTGCTCACGGGCAGACACAGTGGGTTATTTGTCAAAAACGCAAACAGAAATACCAAGCAGGCAAAATTCAGTAGAGACTCGTCGCCTTCGTGAGGGAGCGGTTTGTCTGCCGAATGCTTATCATTCTATGGCTGGGTGGTTGGAGGCAGAATCTCAACTCCAGTTTGCAGGAAGTTTGGCCATAAAGTCAAAACAATCTAGTGCGTTTGAATATGAGAAGGGAGTGGAAGAATGCGTGAATAACCAAGAAAGGAGTTCCGTTGCACATGGTGGGTCATCACAGACTGCCTTGGTCAGAGCTGCCATGTCGGTCGGCAGAGAATGTTGGCAAATTTACAAAAATAGACATGCCACAGCCAGTTGTGGACTGTCAACCCATCGGCATGACATGTCCAGGAGGAGCGACATATAACTCGTTTACACGGGCAGGACGTCGTCATTCCAACGCACAACACGGAGACGTAGACCCACAAGAACGCCGGCACACTGGACTAGATCGTCAACGCGTAGAAGTCCCTGTCGTCCGTGACTCGTGCCAGCAGTCGGTTCACAAGTCCACAGCAAAGGGGGACGACTATCGCCACCAGTCAGACAGCTCGACACCCGACGTTTGTGCCATCACACGGGACACCCTCATTAACCTCGGACAAGACGCCGTGGTGGAGTGTGTGGTGCCACCATGCTACAGGAACACTCCGCGGTTGACGGCGGGACCACCACCAGTTGAATCAACGGAAAATAATCAGTCACTAGCAGAAACGGGTAATCTACCAATAGAAACAGACGTGTCACATAACTGCGTATTTACAGACAAGTCTATTGGGAACAAAAGCAGCACGTTCAGATACATGTAAAGAGGGACACCCGATAGGGATAGAACACCACCATGAGGCGATGACGTGTCTCTCAGCAAACACCGACTCTTCACGGCCAGGATTAGACTGCCACGGTATTAACATATCTGAGAACACACGCTACCCATGGCATTTTCCAGTACCGACAGAATATCAACGAGCACATGTAGAAGACCAGCGAGAGAAAACTGGTGGACAGGTGAAGGCAGATTTCCCACGCACCGAAGTAGCATACCAATGCGTTGGTGAACTGGATAACACACGGCTAGAATCAGAACGCAAACAGAAAGAACACGAATACTTACATAGAGAGACCCAGAGTCTGGTGACAGAGATAAAGTATTATCGGACTCACACAGCAGACAGCCGATTGCCCCGTGCAGAGATTGCAGACGCGGAACACCGACAAGCGGATAACAGGCTAGAAAAGATACAATGTTCAATGTCGGACTGTACCGTTCTTCGTGCGTTGCACATGCCGCCGGATGACGTCATTCTGCAGACAGACACAATATCTAATCAGTCGATCGGTTACGACGCTGTCGCCTTAAACAATTGTCAACATTCAGGTGGTTGTGTACATAGCAACGCAGTGGAAAATCTGGTTAACAAAAGCGACGACAACGATATCACGTGTTTAGTGGCAGAAGACGGCAGCGCCGCACAACAGCCAGCAACTTCACATGACCCATGGAGTTGGGTCGGTTTTGATGACTTATGTCATCTCCACGCACGCAACGAGTGTGTTCGTCTAGCATTAGATGGCACTGTGACATCAGATGACACTTGGTTCACACATGGCGGTGTTCCCCTGGCCGCCTGCTGCGATTGTGACAGCACTGTGGAAATCGTGTTAGGAGCATGCACTGAGGTGTGCGAAAGCCACCACCTAGACGTCCCCACATCTGCGACTCCTGTAGTAGCTGCATCCCGCCACGCAAACAAGATACCGGCCAAGCGGCCACGGGCAAAGTCAAGCAACGTCCCGGGGGAGAAGCCAGCCAAACGTCAACGCCGTCTCAGGAAGAAACATCGCTACATGGACGTCTTCCACCCTTACGCCAAGATGGCGGCGGCCAGTGATTCTACGCTACCAGCAGACGCGCCTTGCGCCGATGAGATCTCTCAGGTCACATGTCAACGCGGATCCGATGACGCGTGCGGCTCGTCAATGCCGCCGCCTAGCGGACGGTCAGCTCACGGCTGCGCGAGACGGTTTAAGCTGAGGATCCGCCTGTTGTCTGGACGATCACGTGGTGCAGAGGCACGGAAGCGCAGACAGGAACAAGAAGATGTGGTGATGCAGCATTCGGAAAGTGATTAGTGGTGACTTTAGAATCAAGGTCGCGTTGTGTGAGGGGGCATTTGTGACGTAAACGTTTTTAGGGTTTACAACCATGATACGTGACATTACCAAGAAGGAATAATGTATTTAGAATCAAGGCCACGTTGCGTGAGGGGGCAATGGTGACGTGAGAGGTTTTAGGTCTACCACCGATCCTACATTTTAATCCGAATTCAAAAGATTTACCCAGTTACATTAAAACAAAGCAAACAATTCATTGTTTAGTCTTGATGGTAGTATACATAGGCTATATGTTCTAGTAATGATAAGCTTTAAATTGCCACAAACATAAGCCTATATTGCTTGGTCTAAATTGGGATTCTGGCAGTTGTATAACAATTATATTTCCCAGTATTTTGCGTAAAGGACTCGCGTATTTCGATGGAAATATAAATGATTACGAATATATAATTATTACATAGGGTTTATGCAAATTTACAACTCGCAATCCTTCGGAAGATCATACCAGTCTGCCGTCCTTGTCCACCAGGTGGCGCTGTGTGCCGCCAACAGGGAAGTCCCGCATCGTTTCTGTTTGATCTAGTAACTCTACCTCTTCAGTCGTCGTTAACTTTCTCTTTCACGCTATCTTTTGTTCTAATAATCGCCATAAGACAAACTTGCACAAACTATCGAGTCTTCAGTGTCTATCTGAAGACTCGAAGTCCTTTCGGGAACTAATGCGATCAGCAGATGTAGCTATCATACAGCAGTGGTCACTCAACAACATGTATATACAGGTTCACGCAGGATTATGAGGTTACCAACCAAAGAGAGAGGCTGACATATTAATCACAAAGTGACCCTTAAAAATACCATTCAAATCATTCAAATACCATTGAATGGTACTTGAATTGTCCTAGGGGGTATTATAGCCAATGCTATTTGAATGGTTTCTTGAATGATATTTTGGATTCTTTGTACCGTTCAGTGGTATTGAATGGTATTTTAAATTACCGTTAAGAGTACCACTGAGTCCTACTGAAATATCATTGAATGGTCCAATGGTACTGAATGATACTGAATTGTATTAAATGGTAATCAATGGTATACTATTGGCTCTTTTTGGTAAGGGGATCCAGTCTTATCCTCAATTGTTAAGAGGCATCATATAGCGACCATGATATCGTGTTTGTCGAGACTGGCTGCCACGTCAAGATTATAGACGACCACCTCGAAGAAAGACTTACGGATACGAGTGAATGCGGACACCGTTACACCGAGGGTTGAGATCAACAATGCTTGCAGTTCCTTCACCTATGGACACAGACAGGAACTAAAAAAATATTATAGTTATGCAACATTCAGACTAAGTAAATGATGTCTAGGCCTACAACCGTTCCTACACAGTTACATTAAATCAAAATAAACAATTCGTTGTTTAGCCAACACATCATAGGACAATTTATTTCTGCTGGAAATCGCCATATTACGTCATTTTATGTCGGTGAGTTTTTTTAACATTGAACCAATTGCAGAGAAAGGGGGCCGAAAATCCAAAGTTCTAATTCATTAATTTGCATAATGATTACACACTGACAGCAGTCAGAATGATAGTGACTATTTGACTTGACCACATAAAACATCCGTTTTACTAATTAATTAGTGTTTGTATTACAATATTTTGTTAATATTAACACTGGAACACATATCATATATATATATATATATATATATAATATATATAATATATATTATATATATATATATATATATTATACATATATTATATATTATAACACTATATTAATATTATACACACATATCATATATATTATATTTATATATATGATTATAATTATGATTATGTAATTATTATATTTAATCCAACCATATATTATAATTATAAACATATATTCATATACCTAAACTGTATCAAGCACTGTATATATATATATATATTATATATATATATATATATATATATATATATATATATATATATATATATATATATGAGTGTGTGTGTGTTGTGTGTGTGTGCGTGCGTGCGTGCGTGCGTGCGTGCGTGCGTGCGTGCGTGCGTGCGTGCGTGCGTGCGTGCGTGCGTGTTCCATGTAAAATAGTTAAGAATATATTGTAATACAAACACAAGTTAATTAGTACAACGGATGCTTGCATGCATACAAACAACAATTGCAAGTTGGTTTTGCAGTCTGAGAACAGACATACTTACAATTTACAACAAGTTTCAAAATTAGCGTAGATGTCTGTTATTATTAAGTGACAGCACGGACCGCGCTCGCGTGTATTCACCCGAGCATGACCAACCATAGCCTCCGTTACGCCGTCCGCCCATCGACCAGTAGCAGGCACGTCATACAGACGGCGGCGATTGGCTGCCACACGCCCGGACGCTGTTGACTGTGGCGCACCCGCGGGTAGGCGCACCTGTGAACAGCGGCGGGACGCAGGTAACTTTAACAGTTGACCTCGTTTTTGATTTCCGGTGTTTGCTGGGCATGCTTCGTGTTGAACCCATTCGCCAAAGGAAGGCGCGGTTGCACATCCAAAGTATCATGTGAACGTCGCGTGTTTTGTTCACGGGACATTTCGATGTTGTCGTCGACGTGTTGAAGGCCCAGACATGGAGAGCGGGGTCAATGTGGTGTCAATCTCCGTGTTGACAGTTTGGCTCGTCCTACTTGGACAACTGTCACACCAGATAGGTGAGTTACTGGTAATGTATCACGTGACAGCAGTTATTAAAATATAATGAATATGCATAACCGGGATGATAAAAAGAAAGTAATATAGGTTACCTAATTATAGTTAAATATTAGACAATAAATAACAGAATTTTGACGGCATTGCCACTGAAAATGGGCTATTTTTTACTAATTTCATAGTAGTTTTGCTACAGTTGAAGGGGCTCTTAATTAGTTTGCAAATAATTAATGTCTGATAAATCTCTACACATTTATGAAAGTGTTACATGCATATACAGTTGTGTTGCGTGTAAATTGTTGATCGAAGCAGTACTAGTGCTCACAGCCATGGTCTTTTATGAGTGTAATCATAATGAATTGTAATTGATTACACTCACAGTTGTCATCATAATCAAACTTTTCTAAGATAGTGTAATTGTGATAGCATCCTCTAATCATTAAATCTACTAAGATGCATGTCAGTAACACATGATTACACCTAATAGGTTTTTTCAAACATGAAACATGACGTAATAGTAATACTTTTGATTGCAGTGTGGGTGTGTATATACATATACATGGTTACATGGATACACACAACCATTCTGAAGGATTAAACCCACTGGTTTCTTTGTCAGAAGAGTAATTAATGATTAATATATATATCGTTTGCTTGTATTGAGTTGTGCATGCAGCCTACTTCATGATACACAACTGTGCAGAGCCCACAGTTGGTCAACTGCACAGTTTGACAGAACAGTTGATATGCATGACTGATCCTAAAAAGTATCCAAGTTTTTCCATATGTATATATATATTATATATATATATATATATATATATAATTGACTTTTTCCAAGGCAGTGTAATCATGAGTGTGTAATTGACCTCAACTGTGCCAATGACAATGATAGGTAAACTAGGTATGGTGTGATCTTATTAATTATTTGTGTATGTATATATATATATATAAATATATATATTATATTTCCTTTATTTACAGTTGGTCTCGAGGTGGTTGTACCTAGAGAGAAAACAATCTTTGAACTTGGATTGGTGAATGTCACATGTTCTGTGACACAAAACTACACATCAACCATCGTCTACAGTTGGAGTTGCCGAGACAGGGCAGACTTCTCTCAGGACGGACCTCAGCTCACCTTGAGGCAGATACTGCGGAGAGACGCAGGCGACTACACGTGTCACGCGTATCTCAGTGACCAACCCTCAGAGGTCGCCGAGGCCACCGTCAGTGTGATTGTCCAGTGTAAGTGGTACCTGGCCATTAATTATATAGTACAAGAATAACTTATGTGGAAGTATAAACTTTAAATTGGTGAAAACCCATACTCTGTTTATATTTAGGAGTCCACAAAAAAGTGGGAATCTGTGTTCTGATCGCCTGTGGGCATTCACTCCCATGCCAATGTTTCGACCAATCACAAGCGGACACCTCCTTGTAGGGATTGTAGTACATAACCCAAGATGGCTGCACACATGCCAGATTTGAAAGCAGCATTGACATGGGGATTGTCCACACTAACCTTCCACAACACCACAGTTTCTGCACCACATGGGTTGTTGGATGTGAGAAATATCCACACCACTTAGACACATGAAGTGATAGGAACAGGGGATTTATCCACACCACCAAGCTGTCCACATACAAAATTACAATACCATAAAACAAAAAAAAATCTAATGGTAGAAAATCCTTGGAAATGTATGTTTAATGTGAATTCAGATGAACATACAATGGAAGACAGTGTTACATTGTTTAACATACATAAAAATAACACAATGAATTTGGGAAGATTTAAGTTTTAAAATGTGTGACATCACATAGAAAATGTTTAACATGTGGAGTGAACGTCCTGCCATCCTTATAAAACATGTCCTGTACTGACACTGTGTATGTCTGTCATGTTGCAGACTCTCCACGCTGGCATGAGTACTCCCTCAAGAAATTTGCTGGGCGTCTGCGAGAGTCTGTGACACTGGTGTGTCGGGTCCGCGCTGTCCCTGCCCCACAGTTCTACTGGCAGATGAGAGGAGGCAACATCACCACCAGTGCCTCACACCAGATCTCTACAACCGACCGCGTCAGCACCATGACACTAGCGTCAGTGCGAGTGTCAGATTATGAAATCTACACCTGTGTCGCTGTCAATATTGTCAGTCGGTCAACGTTCAGGCTGCGTCTGTTGGAACCAGGTAGGTCCACAGGGGAACATATGAATGACAGGTGACAGCTAGACAACCGAGACCGGTTCTTAGGTGTGTTTGTACATTACAGGTGAGCTCACAGGTGATGGTGGCTTCACACGTGATTAGGGTTGGTGTGTTTACACCAGACTAACTGGGGAAAATTCTTAAAAGTATTATATTTTGAGCATTTTTGCAATACAAGCTATATTGTACCAATGAATGCATACATCAGTGTTGAACAATGATAATTATAGTACATGTATGACTGAAAACTACAATACTACCAGTATAAATTACATTCTAAATACATTCAATGGCAACGTTACCAGTTCACCTTTATGTGGTGCTGATTCACCATGCTATTTTAAAGAAGCAAATTATTCCAAGTATATTACTAGTAAACACAATATTTTTTTTTTACTAAAACATATTAAAAGGCTTAAGTTACATTTATCATCAAACTTTATTAAATACCAATACTCACAGAAGAGTTTGTCAATCATCAACCTGTTTTAATATTACTTTGTTAATGTAATGTTAACGTAATATATTCTTTGTTCCTTTTTGTGTGATATGCTTGAGCATCAAAAGTTCATTTTGGTCCACTTCTGTAATATTGAAAATAAAACTGGTTTTGAAAGTTAGTGTATTTCCACTTTCTCCCATGACTGTATCATCAAAAAGTTAACATTGTTACAGGGTTACTATAGGAACTAAACATAACTTGTCTTCAAAATGCATATTACTGTCTTCAAACTATTTTATTAAATACTAAATAAAAACATCGGAACACATAACCCACATGTTGCAAGCTTTCTTCCTGTCCAGGTAAACCTGACGTGCCTCAATACTGCAAGCTTGTCAACGTGACCGCTTACTCTGCCAAACTTACCTGTCTTCCGGGCTATGCTGGGGGTGAAGACGACAGCCTTCTCTACCCCGTCTTAAAGAGTGACCCCTCCATGAACCCCCGCTCAGCTCAGTCCAGTGCCCAACGCAGTGGACAGATGGTGGTCATCACAGTGACCGAACTCATACCAAACAATACCTACACGCTATATGTTTTTGCCAAGAATTCCCACGGTCAGAGCAGATCTGCTGTTAACGTGGCCGTCAGAACCCTGGGTAAGAACCCATTCCATCGTGCATCTCATATTATTATCTCTGGTTATTTCACTTGACAACCATTGGTTAAAATGTAACCTTAAAATAAAACTTCTCACAGTATTCTTTATCTTTGTGTTTCTTTCAGTTGTTGATGTTTGGACATTTAAACTAAAAAAATATTAATTTGGAGAAAATTACAGCATTTTAATTTGTGTATACTTAAAAACGATCCATGATTATGGTCACCAATATAACTTACTGATATCTTCTTTATTAAATGTTTTCATGCATCTTATGACATGATAAATAACTAAATATTAATATTATTAGTGTTCTCTTTACCACTTCAATTGCGTAAAATGGTTGTTACACAATTGTCAACACATGTTTCAATGTAGACTTATGATGCTGAATTTCCACTTTTAGATGGCGTGTTCATTGGGAGGTCATCTCCGTCCACGTTTGACACCCGACTGGCAACCATCATAGGAGGTTCTCTCTGTGGTGTCCTTCTCATTGTTCTTCTAATTCTTCTTGCCATCTTTCTGCTTCGACGAAAACCAGCACGCCGACCTACACGGTTTACTGACAAGGTAAGCCATGTTCATTTAATGTTGTAGAAAATTAATTGCAAAGACCGAAATGTGTAAATGGTATGACATACTATATTAAAAAAAATTCTATCAGTTGTACCTGCACTATTTATAGAGAAGACCCGTTCTTTTTGCACCAGCAACAATCTCACATGGACCTCCAGTGTTGACTGTTGAATCCATCGTTGTAATTTGATTTTTTTCCAATCTACCAATGTCACATCATTCAGTGAAGATAGAATGTTAAAAGTCCCACTGTATTGTTGTATATTCAGACACTAATGTAAAACACACGCATTGTTCTTGGGGATAGCACTCAACTGAACTTTATTTCCATATCCATGTATCACTACTCACAGCTAGGTCACAGCTACAACGTGTATTACTACGCATGACTACTGAAGTATAGTCCACAACATAGACACACATGTTTAACATATATTATCAGACCTTGTTGTGTTCTCGTACCAGTGAGCTTGACTGTGCTCATATGTAGATGCAGCAATTGCCTGTTCAGTTCTGCCAGTGGCATTGTATTGTTGTGTGCATGTAGCTGGCTGGCATGTTTAATTGTCTCCTTCACTATTGCCACTATCTCCACTGTCACTCTCATCACTCTTTTAGACTCACACTAACCGTAAGTAAGTTCAAAGTGCATATCCAACTCAGACCATGCTAGTGCCAACACTGATACCACGTTGCCACATCTGGAGTTAAATCTTAATTTTCACTGTCAAAAAGGGAAATACTTAAGAATAATTTTTAAGTATGTTAATATTTATAGAAATTGTTGATGCATCCCAATGACCCCCAATGTACAAGTATGAGTACTGAGTACTTCATCCCAGATAGTATGACTAGTTAACAAATACATACAAGTATTGCAAGTACCACGGTACTCATGTACTTTTAACATTCCAGTGTCAGTGTAGGTCATTGATGTGACAGTCAGTCATGGTCAGGTGAACTGAACGAGTTGGTAAACTCTGTCTATGACTCCATGACAAGCTGCGGCTCATACAATAAGGATATATTATAAATAAAAAAATTGGACAGAACGTTATAATGTAAGATGTAATGATAAACTACATGCAAAGTACTCCCAAAATTCTCATGTATTCATATATTTAACAAGTAGGAGTACTTTAAACACAACTAAAGGTAGTGAGTACATTGTGAAAAACTTTTACTTGAGTCACCAATAAATATGAGTAATAAATACTTTGGACCCTCCACCCCATTTAATATGTTATCACAATTGCTCATGGACCCCCCCCCACGCATAAACACAACATACCCCTAACATGTCGTTGATTACCCCTAACATGTCGTTGATACTAATATTTTGTTCACCTGCTGCTGAATATACAGACCCTGAGTCACTAACCACCCTGTGTGTGTTTACAGAAGAAGGACGCACAGACGTATGTCATGGAGGATGAAGACAATCGCTTGAATCTATCACGTGATGACGAGGCACGTCGTAGTCGCCGCAACTCATGGGGGTCATTCCGTAGAACACGACCTTTGAACTTTGGCCAACCAAACAACGCATTTCAGGGCGACAATCCTGCCACTCGTGTTAGGGTTAGTGACTACAGTCAGGCCCCCGTTCTCAACTTTGACCTCCAACATAACCCCGGTGAAAGTGATGTCGGTTACAATAATTCAGCATATGATGATTCTGTCGAGATTCTTCGTCCAACGACCAAAAATGGACCCACACCAGAAGTGATATTCCGACGACAAAGTGCAAACCCACTGAACCGTGCAAAGCTATTGGGACGTGACCAGCCTGGGTTAGCAGGTCACGGTGCACTCAGTAACCTCACAGAGATCGCACCGATCAGGAAGCCAATAACTCCGTCAATCACGCCCCCATCAACCCCAAGTGGGGGTGGAACAAGGGAACTCAGTCTAATGCCTCCCGCCTTCCAGCCCGAAGTGCCATGGGAGTTTCCCAGGGAGAAGCTGTATGTGCGCACCAAAGTGGGAGAAGGATCATTTGGCGAAGTGTGGAAAGCAAAGGCTTCTGGGATACTTGGGCGCAGGGGGGAAGTGACAGTCGCAGTGAAGATGCTCAAAGGTACGTCCTGAGACAGTAAATGTGTCGTCTCCTAATGAAGCGATTCAGTTTCACTTCATCATTAAAAGTAGACAGTCTGTTTCAAGGTTTTCAGTAATTAATTATAATTATTGTGGGGTAATAGTAATATATATATATGTATATATATATATATATATATATTACTCTCAGAAAATTTGTTCTGGGAGTAATCAATGCATGACCATGATTTGAGGAGAAACTTAATGCCTTATTTTGTTCTGAAACTTCCCTATTGGTTTAGATTCTTAGCATTTGTACCATTTGTAAGATGGCTGTAAATAGCTTGTTCATAAAGTTATGCATGTTTTCTGGGATTGTCAATGGTCATGTTTGGAACATTTTATATAAACCTTTTAAATTTTTAATCGAGTAAGAGTCTGTTTGCACCACCCTTTCTTGTCAGAGCGTCACACGCCCCAGGAGAGAGCCACCCTACTGAAGGAACTGAGGGTGATGAAACTGATGCAGCCTCATCCCAACATCATCCAGCTACTTGGCTGCTGCACAGAGTCGGGTAAACAGTCAGCTCTCGTCCTATCATCAAAAGAACAACACAAATTCTACATGATTATATTTTCATATTATCTTAATTAGTTTTTACATTTGAATTGTATGATGAAGATCTTGTATGGTTTTCTTGCAGTTATTTATAGTGTAGGGTTAGTTTAATTGGTAAATTGACAGTTAACATTTTGATATTACTGCATTGATGTCACATCATACAGTGTTGTATGTAACATTTTGCTGTTTGCATATATAAATATGTGTGTATTTGTATATATTTCAAGTTATAAGGAAATATCCAGTCCTAATCATTGAACTACTTCTATATATTTTGTAATTTTACATATAACATTATATATTGTGTATGCAATGATGTCTGGACCATATTGTAGCAGTCACTAGCACTAACTGTTGCCTTAATTGTTCCTTGTTTTAACAACCAATCAACCGGCACATTGCAGAGCCACTGTGTCTGATCATGGAGTATGTGACCAATGGGAACCTGCGAGACATGTTGCACCGGCAACGGTCAGCTTTTGACATGAATGACCTGAGTGAGAGCAGTCCTCATGCCTCGCGTCATCGCAATGTCAACCTCACTGTGAGGGACCTCGTTATCTTTGCCCTGCACATTGCCAGCGCCATGGAGTATGTCGCCACCATCCAGGTACAGCCAGATGTCTATAGATCTGTATAATTTATATATCCAGTAGACTTTTACACTGATTCCTGTCTATCTTTACTTAGTGTTTGCCACCAGTCTTATACTGGTTATAGATGTGAATTGCATTACAATTGCTGCATGCCGTCTCAAATAAAAATTTCTACACATTATTAAATGTTACTAAAACAACATTTTAATTTATTGTTATACAGAAAAACTTAGTTTAAAAATGTCAAAAAATATATAGTTGAATGCATGAATGCACCATACATTTGACATCCAATTTTTTTCCGCTTCATGGAGCTTTTAGTAGGCACCAGTAGCATAGATTTAATAAATAGAATTATCTCGATTGAAAATCCAATGTTCTCTCCACTATGCCCCGGTGCCCCATACAATCAGAAGTTATGATGACAAGAAAGAATCTTAAGTGTCTCATTGTTGTAGCTCCTGCATCGTGACCTGGCCATCCGCAGCGTCCTCATTGATGACAAGATGATCTGTAAACTCTGTGACTTCGGTACAGAAAGTGACATTGCAGAGCTTCGACAGAACAATGCCAAGTCAAAGGTAAGTGGAGACGTTTGAGTCTCCTCTCGGTCTCCTGCAGCTTAAACTCAAACAGAGACCTTTTGTTCAACTTCATTGAATTTCTTGTTGTAAAGTTAGGTTACTAAAGTGTTCTGTGTGAATGTGCCACGATACTGTAGAATTGTTCCAATTGTATTTTGTCCCTCTGTGGTCTTTGTAAAGAGACCATTATTACGTTTGAGAGAGTACAGTGGTCAGCTTTTCTTCCGTTAAAATTCATGTGATGTTTGTATCAACACTAAACATACATACCTGTTTTTAGTTTGACATGTCAGCTGTTTTTACTAAAGAATAACATCATTATGAGCATATCACTTGGATAATCTTTGTCTCTAAATTATAAATGAATATAACAATTTAAAAATAAAACAGTGGCAGTAACATTTTCATGTAGACCTGATGATTCAGAGAGTAATCTACAGTTTCTTGATGTTTTGTTGTGTCAGACGCGTCTCCCCGTACGCTGGATGGCGCCTGAGTCCCTGCAGCAGTCTGTCTACAGCATCTATGCTGATGTCTGGTCATTTGGAGTGGTTCTCTGGGAGATTACCACACTTGGTCAGTAACTGACAACACCACTAACACGTGATGTATCAGTCAGTGTCACACCACTAACACTTGATGTATCAGTCAGTGTCACATCACTAACACTTGTACACACCATTAACACCTGGTTATCAGTCAGTATCACACCACTAACACTTGTATCATTGTTGACTTGGGTAAATGGGGTCACTTACAGGGACCATTCACTGGGGGCGAGTTAGGTCATTACAGAGCCCATTGATTAGGGTGAATTGGAGCACTTAAACGAGATCCCTGCCAGGTTTCAGGTAATCTAAGAGTGTCCTTTCACTTTGAAATCAAAAGTATACTTGAGTCAAGCCAAGATGTTCGCAATGCTCCTCAGGCGATCCGGCTTAAGCTTCAACGTATTTAGACAAAAACATATTACAGGAATTGCGAATCATATATAGTTAGGTAAAGTACAATTTTATGTAATTTCAACGCAAGTTTAATTTCACCAAGAAATTATTGTTCTTTTCATGAATGTCCCTATCTGCTTGGTGAACTGATTGTTGTTGTGTGTGTGTGTGACAGGTTCGACGCCCTACCCTGACATCCTGAGTGCCAGGGGGGTGGAGGAGTTTATACAGAAAGGATGTCGCATGGCCAAGCCACACCACTGCAGTGATGCCATGTTAGTAGGCCTACACTCTGACTTCATCAAAATACCTATAATTATATATTAGCCAAGTTACCCTGCAAGTTACCCTGCTCATGGAAAATGCAGTTGTCTGTGTAAAAGCTGTTTTGAAATTGTGACCCCAAAATCCCCACGCCTCTGAGAAATTCTTAGTACATATGAACCCACCCAAATGTACTCACCAGATCATACAAAATGTCAACCCCATACATGCAAACTTTGGAGCATTGTAATTTGTAAGCCTGTCTCCTTTACTGTTGAAGGTTTTTCTGCAATATTTGACATTATCCCCCCTTTGAAGAACTGCCTCCAAGAACAGCAAATAGCATGCAAAAAATGCAGCCCATTGCTAAATATTAACGGACTAATCCTATTACCAATTGCCAAAACAAAATTATATCACAAAATTCACATCTCTTCTCTAGCTACTGGATAAATCCTATATCTAGTTCCTCATAAAAATGTTGGAGCCCTATGCTGCTTGTTTCAGCAGGTAATACACTATTTGTCACCTGTTGCAGGTACGCAATCATGAAAGACTGTTGGAACCATTTCCCGCCAAAACGACCTTCCTTTGCCATCTTGAGACACCGCCTGGTGGCCATTCTCGACGAACCCGACAACAATGTATTTGTCGACCAGATTAAGGAAAACATCTGTGACATCATCAGAACTCTCTCTGATGAGAGGTGCTGAGTTCACGTTAAATAACGTTACTGTCACGGCATGCTAACAGAGAGCTCAACTGATGCAAACAGCCTGGAAACCATGGTAATGCAAAAAATGCAGAGACTGGTTCAAGTTTTATAGTGCAACCGTAACACAGTGGGGAATGACAATGTTTAAGTGTTGTATATTTGTAAACACAAATGAGTTATGTATGTGTTGTTATATGTGACACTGTGTGAATGTTTATGGTAAGTGTCCTAGAGAAATAAGTACATGAGAATAAATCACATTTGCTATTTCTACAATCGGATTGTTTCCTCTTTAGGTCGGCCATCCATAGAGTTGATGTTGATGGTGCTTTGTAGGCAGGTGTAACTGAACTTGTTTGTTTTGTCTAAGAAATTGATTGAATGGATACCAAGACTCTTGTATGGTCAGTTCTGTTGTAAGGATGAGAGTTGTATACTGATTTGTATCATCACTAAGCAATGGTAGGTAGTTATTGCATTAAAGATATATACATAAGTACACATTCAGGGTGCAGGTATTTTAAATACTATTTACCACAGGTGATATTTCTTCTTGTGGACAAGAAAATATATCTGTGCAAATATTGTTGAGCCAGCTGATAATGGTATCTTGTACTTTTATCGTGTTTGTTAGATTTATATGTATGTTTTTGTACATCAAGTTATTTAGTTTGTTTTGTTTTTTAACTGCAAAGATTTTCTAATAATAACCCTTATATTCTATGGTGTTTGTAATATTTAGGTGGAGAAGACAAAAATAAAAACATTCCTAAAAATGTGTGTTCCTGGATAATTATGTTCAGCAGTACACTGTATGTGTACCATACGTATTAGTGGCATTTGTTTCACATGCTGTCATAATAACATACCAACCTTTCTGAAATGTTCATTAACTCAGGATGAATCAAGTGATGCACAAATGTGCTAAGCATTTCCTTGTTTGAGCGAGCAATACGTAACATTAGCTGGTGACTATTATATTTCATCTGGGACGTAAAGTAATAATGGTTTATTAGATGCCATATCTCTAATAATTGTATCTTTCTCTAATTTTGTACTAATTTAGATAACTGAACAGCCACATTATGGGGATTTTAATATTGAATAAGAACTAAAAATACATTAAACATGTCTGTGAATTACTGTATGATATGCACTTACAACCATTAATTCCAGTTTACACCCAGCATGTTTGGCTGTTGTTCACATATCATGCCTTTTTTCTCCCAGATTGTGCATATTATCAGACAATACAATAAGACTAGTGAAGCACTGAAAAAACACATCTCTATGTTATAAAATGTATACTTTAATAATAATTTACAAACAGTTTGATATGTACACAACTTCACAAGTGCAAAACTAAATAATTAACCAAATACAGCTTTATAACAACAGTAATTGTATATAACACGTATTAAAAAAAAACATCTTAGCCTTACAGTAAATGTAAATAAATTATACATAACAAGTCATCAACAAACATTATTAAAAATTATAAGCATCTTGGTATGGTATGGTAGCAACTAGCAAGGTTTATAAGAACATAACATTAAAATGTGTTATTTCTGTCAAAATAGATCTAAGACACTTGTTTTAATAAACCATATTACCCAGGTACCACCGCACTTAGTCCTCGTACATTAGCCTCACTCTGTAGTGATACTTCTACTGATGTCACTTTCATTATTGAGGTATGTATGGATAGTTTACCCAAGAGACAAGTCTGAGAAGCAAAGTGACACACACCTGATTTGACAAGACTTTAAAACAAGTACCAGTGTCTGATGAGATTAGTACAATGCAGCTTGAGAATGACTTCCTGTCTATCTTATGACAGTTCAGGGCAACATTTCCACTCCTACTCACAGACTGTCCTGCCTACAGTGACTTGATGGCTGTTGTACGGCTCCTTAGATCTGACTGCAGTTCAAGGCAACATCTCCACTCTCACTCACTCTTTTGGTCTCTAAAACAATACACATCACACAAACTGTACACTAACCATACTGGTGACCGAAGAAAGGGACCATTCACTGGGGGCGAGTTAGGTCATTACAGAGCCCATTGATTAGGGTGAATTGGAGCACTTAAACGAGATCCCTGCCAGGTTTCAGGTAATCTAAGAGTGTCCTTTCACTTTGAAATCAAAAGTATACTTGAGTCAAGCCAAGATGTTCGCAATGCTCCTCAGGCGATCCGGCTTAAGCTTCAACGTATTTAGACAAAAACATATTACAGGAATTGCGAATCATATATAGTTAGGTAAAGTACAATTTTATGTAATTTCAACGCAAGTTTAATTTCACCAAGAAATTATTGTTCTTTTCATGAATGTCCCTATCTGCTTGGTGAACTGATTGTTGTGTGTGTGTGTGTGACAGGTTCGACGCCCTATCCTGACATCCTAAGTGCCAGGGGGGTGGAGGAGTTTATACAGAAAGGATGTCGCATGGCCAAGCCCCACCACTGCAGTGATGCCATGTTAGTAGGCCTACACACTGACTTCATCAAAATACCTATAATTATATATTATCCAAGTTACCCTGCATTGCTCATGGAAAATGCAGTTGCCTGTGCAAAAGCTGTTTTGAAATTGTGACCCCAAAATCCCCACGCCCCTGAGAATATCTGAGAAATTCTTAGTACATATGAACCATCTAAATGTACTCGGTGGATCATACAAAATGTCAACCCCATACATGCAAACTTTGGAGCATTGTAATTTGTAAGCCTGTCTCTTCCTTCACTGTTGAAGATTTTTCTGCAATATTTGACATTATCCCCCCTTTGAAGAACTGCCTCCAAGAACAGCAAATAGCATGCAAAAAATGCAGCCCATTGCTAAATATTAACGGACTAATCCTATTACCAATTGCCAAAACAAAATTATATCACAAAATTCACATCTCTTCTCTAGCTACTGGATAAATCCTATATCTAGTTCCTCATAAAAATGTTGGAGCCCTATGCTGCTTGTTTCAGCAGGTAATACACTATTTGTCACCTGTTGCAGGTACGCAATCATGAAAGACTGTTGGAACCATTTCCCGCCAAAACGACCTTCCTTTGCCATCTTGAGACACCGCCTGGTGGCCATTCTCGACGAACCCGACAACAATGTATTTGTCGACCAGATTAAGGAAAACATCTGTGACATCATCAGAACTCTCTCTGATGAGAGGTGCTGAGTTCACGTTAAATAACGTTACTGTCACGGCATGCTAACAGAGAGAGCTCAACTGATGCAAACAGCCTGGAAACCATGGTAATGCAAAAAATGCAGAGACTGGTTCAAGTTTTATAGTGCAACCGTAACACAGTGGGGAATGACAATGTTTAAGTGTTGTATATTTGTAAACACAAATGAGTTATGTATGTGTTGTTATATGTGACACTGTGTGAATGTTTATGGTAAGTGTCCTAGAGAAATAAGTACATGAGAATAAATCACATTTGCTATTTCTACAATCGGATTGTTTCCTCTTTAGGTCGGCCATCCATAGAGTTGATGTTGATGGTGCTTTGTAGGCAGGTGTAACTGAACTTGTTTGTTTTGTCTAAGAAATTGATTGAATGGATACCAAGACTCTTGTATGGTCAGTTCTGTTGTAAGGATGAGAGTTGTATACTGATTTGTATCATCACTAAGCAATGGTAGGTAGTTATTGCATTAAAGATATATACATAAGTACACATTCAGGGTGCAGGTATTTTAAATACTATTTACCACAGGTGATATTTCTTCTTGTGGACAAGAAAATATATCTGTGCAAATATTGTTGAGCCAGCTGATAATGGTATCTTGTACTTTTATCGTGTTTGTTAGATTTATATGTATGTTTTTGTACATCAAGTTATTTAGTTTGTTTTGTTTTTTAACTGCAAAGATTTTCTAATAATAACCCTTATATTCTATGGTGTTTGTAATATTTAGGTGGAGAAGACAAAAATAAAAACATTCCTAAAAATGTGTGTTCCTGGATAATTATGTTCAGCAGTACACTGTATGTGTACCATACGTATTAGTGGCATTTGTTTCACATGCTGTCATAATAACATACCAACCTTTCTGAAATGTTCATTAACTCAGGATGAATCAAGTGATGCACAAATGTGCTAAGCATTTCCTTGTTTGAGCGAGCAATACGTAACATTAGCTGGTGACTATTATATTTCATCTGGGACGTAAAGTAATAATGGTTTATTAGATGCCATATCTCTAATAATTGTATCTTTCTCTAATTTTGTACTAATTTAGATAACTGAACAGCCACATTATGGGGATTTTAATATTGAATAAGAACTAAAAATACATTAAACATGTCTGTGAATTACTGTATGATATGCACTTACAACCATTAATTCCAGTTTACACCCAGCATGTTTGGCTGTTGTTCACATATCATGCCTTTTTTCTCCCAGATTGTGCATATTATCAGACAATACAATAAGACTAGTGAAGCACTGAAAAAACACATCTCTATGTTATAAAATGTATACTTTAATAATAATTTACAAACAGTTTGATATGTACACAACTTCACAAGTGCAAAACTAAATAATTAACCAAATACAGCTTTATAAGAACAGTAATTGTATATAACAGTATTAAAAAAAAACATCTTAGCCTTACAGTAAATGTAAATAAATTATACATAACAAGTCGTCAACAAACATTATTAAAAATTATAAGCATCTTGGTATGGTATGGTAGCAACTAGCAAGGTTTATAAGAACATAACATTAAAATGTGTTATTTCTGTCAAAATAGATCTAAGACACTTGTTTTAATAAACCATATTACCCAGGTACCACCGCACTTAGTCCTCGTACATTAGCCTCACTCTGTAGTGATACTTCTACTGATGTCACTTTCATTATTGAGGTATGTATGGATAGTTTACCCAAGAGACAAGTCTGAGAAGCAAAGTGACACACACCTGATTTGACAAGACTTTAAAACAAGTACCAGTGTCTGATGAGATTAGTACAATGCAGCTTGAGAATGACTTCCTGTCTATCTTATGACAGTTCAGGGCAACATTTCCACTCCTACTCACAGACTGTCCTGCCTACAGTGACTTGATGGCTGTTGTACGGCTCCTTAGATCTGACTGCAGTTCAAGGCAACATCTCCACTCTCACTCACTCTTTTGGTCTCTAAAACAATACACATCACACAAACTGTACACTAACCATACTGGTGACCGACGAAAGCCATCAGGCAATTTTTCTTTAATATTTCACTCTTTGGCAATAATCGTGTATATTAAAAACAGTCAAGACCACAGGAACACTTTCACTGCTGTCTCATGGAAATAGTGTC
The DNA here is from genome assembly GCA_025642075.2 of Ridgeia piscesae. Taxonomy (NCBI): domain Eukaryota; kingdom Metazoa; phylum Annelida; class Polychaeta; order Sabellida; family Siboglinidae; genus Ridgeia; species Ridgeia piscesae. Next base: position 232,432 of record JAODUO010000298.1, read on the forward strand.
CTCTGTGACATGGCAGCATTTTTGTTTTTTATAAAGCTCCTTAACTTTATAACAAGAGATGTTTACTAATGGAATGTCTTATGAGTTATGTCATCTTAGGAAACCGTTCCAAGATTTACAGACACAACAATGGTTTACAGGAAATTACTATTTGCTGGAGAAAATGGAGATGGTGGCACTTTTACAATGTTAAACAAACACTAAGTCATATAAAAAATCAACTGCACATGTACAACAAAACTTTACTGAAAATAACATTCCAAACATAATTATTTAACATCAATTTTCAGGATATACAAACCAAAGTCACAGGGACGCAAATCCCCAAACTGTTGAAACACCATGTATTTTGTGTGCCTCTACACACAGCAGGGTTGGGTTCAAACACACATTTGGGAATCAAATACAAATAGAACTCGGCCAAATCAAATACACTGCTTTTCTAGATTTCAATTCAAATACAGCTACAAATTTCCAATACAAATACACTGCCATTTTTATTCAAATACGATTAAAATACATTGCCATTTTAATTTTTTTATTTAAATATGATTCAAATACTGGCATGTGTTTCCATTATAGTTCAAGTGTATCATAGTGGGTGAAATTTTTTCTTTGGCTTGATTGACTGCAGTAGACTAATTGGCAGGCAGGTTTACTAGACTGTCATTATCTGTACTGGAGGAAACCTGGGTTCCTTTGTCTTAGCCCAGGATGTTTACACAGCAGATGAAAGCAGGATTCTTTGAAGCACATTCCGTGTAAATACCTGCCTTTATGGCTATATAATATAAGCTTCACTGGCTTCCCATTCATTCATTGATGGTAATGTTTGACCAGCTTCACTGTAGGCCAATTTGCTCAGTGCTGCCTGCCCACTCTTGACCAGGTGTGAAAAACATTCTAGACTCCTGAGCCAGTTTATGTCAGGCAATCATTTACCTTTTGTTGGTAATTTTTATATGTATTTCATTGTATTTGCAAATACTTTTCATATACAGACCAAATATCAAATACAAATGCATGCATTTTTGAGATTTTCGAATACAAATACAAAAAAATTCTGTATACAAATACGTATTTGAACCCAACCCTGGCACACAGCTTGTGAAATCTATATTTTGTGCATGCAATTTCATCTTGCAAAACAAGCATTGTGGTTAGAATGTCAAACGATTAAATAATTCAAAATCCAAGAAAGAACGAACAAGAAAGACAACACAACAGACCTGCTTAACACCAACCACCTTACACTATCTACTAACCAAGTGTCGAGATCCGGTGACACGTAAACGCTTGCTTTAGCCAATTGACATTGCTGTGAGTCTCACCTCCAGGCGGCGCCACCTGTAGCTCATGTGTGACGGCCGTCGGCTGCTGGTTGACGAGGTAGCGAGTTAAATCGACCTTGAGACTCTTGAGTTTCTGCAGGTACTCGAGGTTGTGCTGGATCTTAGCACTGTCAAACTCTGCATCGACAAGACAAGTGTCATCACCACAGACAAGTGTCATCACCACAGACAAGTGTCATGACCACACACAAGACAAGTGTCATCACCACAGACAAGACAAGTGTCATCACCACAGACAAGACAAGTGTCATCACCACAGACAACACAAGTGTCACCACCACAGACAAGACAAGTGTCATCACCACAGACAACACAAGTGTCATCACCACAGACAACACAAGTGTCATCACCACAGGAGTAACTGTACAATGAGCTGTCCTTGCGTCGTTGCTCCATGGGATTGTGTCAGCTAGTTACAGATAGTTTGCCTAAATATATGTAATTCTTTTATATAATTAAAATGGGCATACAAATAGCTTAGGAAAACCAAATGTACGGTTACTATTAATTTTGAAATTCTGTATTTCAGCTGCCACTGGTAGATGGTTTATATAGACACAGCATTAAGTTGAACTTAGCCATTGTAAAAAGAGGATTCCATGTACTCAATAGTAGCCATGCATTTGCGTCGATGACCGTTTTTTGAAAATGTTAGCAAACACAACCAAACCTCGCCTCATGGTCCCCTCCGTAATATGGCCAACTCACAATTAAGGACACCATAGAACAGTCACTGTGTCCTTCAGGTCACTTCTGCACAGTCCCTAGTGTGACCCCAGCGGTGAGGGTCATTGTCACTTACCAAGGTCGGTCTTCGCTTCGAGTTCGTCACACTCCAACTTTGCAGCGAGGTCACTCTGTTGAATCTTCAGTTCCTGCAATTTCTTCATCTTGTCTAGTTTCTGTTGGTGCTCCATTTGCTGTTTCTCCATTGCTTGTTCTGCATGGGTCACATGACCAGGCTCAGTTTAATCTCGTTAACACAACTTAGGTATCAGTGAAGTTGTTCATCCAATTGGATGGCTTTGTTTCACAATCAGTTTCGAATGTTATCAAAAGGTTTCATCAGATGGCTAATGTTAGATGGCAACACAGTGGTCATTCTCTATGAGTAGGCAAGCTGATAGTAAATAAGACTATGTTAAATTTAAATTCAATATTACATTAGCATACATGTTAAGTCTCCCAGTTTCATCGGGAGCTTCCCAGTATTGTACTACATCTTCCAGTCTCCCAGCAGGAGCAGCAAATCTCTAAGTTTTCAATGAAACCCAAACAAACAAAATCTACCTAATTTACCCAATTGGGTGTGGATAATTGGTTTTATTTCTGGCTGAGTATTGTCTCGCATATTTCTATGTGTCGCCTCACAATGACAATGCCAGTTAACTCATTCAAGTAATTGCAGTTGAGTCTGAGACCGAGCTAATCATGCTCACAAAGTACATACAGAGACACTGGCCGCATGAACAACAAATTGAACAATGGCCTGAATTGGAGTTATTTAAATCACATCTTACTTTGATGACTGAACATTGAAAACAGTCTAATAAATATCTAGGTGCAATGCCTACCCCTTGCCGGTCGTTTCACATTTACACAAATAATGCCCATCTATACATCTACACTACATGTGCAAATAATGCATACATATTAAGTAATTAACTGTGAGCATACTTTGTTCAATACGAGCCTGTTGCTTGCTCAGTTTGAAGTCCTGTAGCTTTTGTTTCTGCTGCGCGAGTTCTGTGTCAAGTCTTAGCTCTGTGCGAGCCTGAATAGCCTTGTCTTGCATTGCCTGTCAGAGTCAACACTTACATTAGCAGCTTTAACAATCGTATCATTGGCTGCGGCTTGGAAAACAGTATGAATATAGGTGGTCTTTTTTTTTACAGAACTTATCAAAAAATCTAACAACCACTTATTATATACAGTGTGTACTATATATAATATTTGGTCCACTGTATGTATTCTAGCTCACTAACCCAGTTTAAAGCCATGCCTAAATGTAGATATGCCATGTAAGTATTACCCAGATAGCAATATACATCACTGTGTGCACTGTGCACTGCAGAACCAATTTTGTGTGCTCCTTATTTTTTATTTAATATTCTTTGTGATCATCTTGAAATGTTGACCAGACTAAATTATAAACAAATACTTTCATTACAGATTTGTAACGCCACACTTGAACTGTAACATCATTTAGAATAGTCATGGAAATAAATGGTAAATAATACCAATCCTGGCTACACCAGGTTATTAACTAAGCCGCCAAGGTAGTTGGACTTACCTGAAGCTGGTCACTGGCATGATAGCCACGGAACACAACTCTGTTGACAGTGTAGCCAATCCGCTGTGCCCGTTGCTGTAGCTGTGGATATGAGTCGAGAACACTCAACACTTGAGTACTGCTTACAAATGACTCGTAACTGTGGCAAGAAACAACAGCAGGAAATATGTTTACAGTGCAAAGATTATGTTATTATTATAAAATAATATACTCTTTGCATGGCAGACATGACACAACTCATGTGTGCAGTTCTTATGAAATCATACCACATTTTGTACATGTTAATGTACAAAACAATAAATAAAAAATTATTATTAAAAATTTTCATATGATAAAACGAGTTTCAAATAGTAGAAAAAACTTTAGTGTTATTACTGGTAATGCATCGGTAAATAAATACTTTAAAATCGTTATTACTGATGTAGAATGTTCTATAGAAAAAGATGCGTTACATTAATATAGTAAAAATCTGTATATAAGATCAGGAGATAAGTAATCTACTTCCACAAGTACCTCTGTTTCCCAGCATACGCAATGACATCAGCACAGACGGCACTGCAAGGTAAACAAGACAACTGTGGGAATTAATCAGGGAGACACTCACACTCCTTGTGTCATATACAACAAAACTTGACCATGTCAGCAATAGGATCATGCGTGGTCTCTAGTGTGTCACACACAACAAATGTAAACTTACTTGACCATGTCAGCAATAGGATCACGTGTTGTCTCTAGTGTGTCATACACAACAAATGTAAATTTACTTGACCATGTCAGCAATAGGATCATGTGTGGTCTCTAGTGTGTCATACACAACAAATGTAAACTTACTTGACCATGTCAGCAATAGGATCATGCGTGGTCTCTAATGTGTCATACACAACAAATGTAAACTTACTTGACCATGTCAGCAATAGGATCATGCGTGGTCTCTAATGTGTCATACACAACAAATGTAAACTTACTTGACCATGTCAGCAATAGGATCATGTGTGGTCTCTAGCTGCACAAAGAGAACACCAATAAATGCTAGATCTGTCAGAGCATTCACTTTCTCAATATGCAAATCTCAACTGAGCAAAGTTTATTGAAACAGAAAATGTACACCATGATAACATGATAAAAATATTAATATATTCAGTGTTAAGACAATATCTCCTGACACCTCTAACTACAATATTGTGTTTGTTTTTCATTAATCAAAAGTGTCTATTATTTCTTAATACAGGTTATATGAACCCCACCAATCGATGTGAACCCCACCAATTGATGTGAACCCATTAACTTATGTAAACCCCACCAACCGATGTGAACCCCCCCGTCTGATGTGCACGCCACCACCGACTGATGTGAACCCCCACCAGCTTACAAATTTTAAATGTGTTTTTCTTTCCACATGAAATGGACTACAAACACACATGTGACACCATTTACACTCATTTTCTAAGGCATAACTGACAATAATTATCTATGATTTTTGGACAGTTCTCTGCATAAAGCTATGCCGCCAACTGATGTGAACTCGCATTACATGCTCCACGTACCAGTTTGATGACATCTGTCAGTTCATAAAAGATCATCAGTTTCACTGTCAACATTGCATCATCTGCTGTGCGGACATCTCTCACCTACACTCCAACAGAATAGAATCACCTTAATCATTTAATATGATCAATAATATCATACTCATTCTATTAAGCAAACATACCCTAGTTAGTGTAACCCAGTTTTAAGCAGAGTGACTGTATATTGGTGCTCTCCGACACATGGCAACTGTACTGTAGATCACACAATCACATCGAAATATAAATATTACGGCTAGAAATCTATCACGTAGAGCTACTTTTTTACTATTTTAGGGGAGAACTTACATTATAATAAAACTGATCAGGAATGACAGCAAGTTGAGTGAATTTTTTGTATCCGGGGATCATCCGTGTCTTGTTGGATGGATCAGTGCCGTGCCACTCAAACTGGTGCAACCTACAACAAGAGGAATACAGCTCCTTAAACTGGTGCAACCTACAACAAGAGGAATACAGCTCCTTAAACTGGTGCAACCTACAACAAGAGGTATACAGCTCCTTAAACTGGTGCAACATACAACAAGAGGAATACAGCTCCTTAAACTGGTACAACATACAACAAGAGGAATACAGCTCCTTAAACTGGTGCAACCTGCAACAAGAGGTATACACCTCCTTAAACTGGTGCAACCTACAACAAGAGGTACACAGCTCCTTAAACTGGTACAACATACAACAAGAGGAATACAGCTCCTTAAACTGGTGCAACCTACAACAAGAGGTATACAGCCCCTTAAACTGGTGCAACCTACAACAAGAAGAATACAGCTCCTTAAACTGGTGCAACCTACAACAAGAGGAATACAGCTCCTTAAACTGGTGCAACTTACAACAAGAGGAATACAGCTCCTTAAACTGGTGCAACCTACAACAAGAGGAATACAGCTCCTTAAACTGGTGCAACCTACAACAAGAGGAATACAGCTCCTTAAACTGGTGCAACTTACAACAAGAGGAATACAGCTCCTTAAACTGGTGCAACCTACAACAAGAGGTACACAGCTCCTTAAACTGGTGCAACCTACAACAAGAGGAATACAGCTCCTTAAACTGGTGCAACATACAACAAGAGGAATACAGCTCCTTAAACTGGTGCAACCTACAAAAAGAGGAATACAGCTCCTTAAACTGGTGCAACCTACAAAAAGAGGAATACAGCTCCTTAAACTGGTGCAACCTACGACAAGAGGAATACAGCTCATTAAACTGGTGCAACCTACAAGAGGAACACAGCTCCTTAAACTGGTGCAACCTACAACAAGAGGAACACAGCTCCTTAAACTGGTGCAACCTACAACAAGAGGAATACAGCTCCTTAAACTGCTACAATCTGCAACAAGAGGAATACAGCTCCTTAAACTGGTGCCATCTACAACAACGGGTACACACCTCCTTAAACTGGTGCCATCTACAACAACGGGTACACACCTCCTTAAACTGGTGCAACCTACAACAAGAGGAATACAGCTCCTTAAACTGGTGCTACCTACAACAAGAGGTATACAGCTCCTTAAATTGGTGCAACCTACAGCAAGAGGTATACAGCTCCTTAAATTGGGGCAATCTACAACAAGAGGTATACACCTCCTTAAACTGGTGCAACCTACAAGAGGTATACACCTCCTTAAACTGGTGCAACCTACAACAAGAGGTATACACCTCCTTAAACTGGTGCAATCTGCAACAAGAAGTATACAGCTCCTTAAACTGGTGCAACCTGCAACAAGAGGTATACACCTCCTTAAACTGGTGCAACCTACAACAAGAGGTATACACCTCCTTAAACTGGTGCAACCTACAACAAGAGGTATACACCTCCTTAAACTGGTGCAACCTACAACAAGAGGTATACAGCTCCTTAAATTGGTGCAATCTACAACAAGAGGTATACACCTCCTTAAACTGGTGCAACCTACAACAAGAGGTATACACCTCCTTAAACTGGTGCAACCTACAACAAGAGGTATACAGCTCCTTAAATTGGTGCAATCTACAACAAGAGGTATACACCTCCTTAAACTGGTGCAACCTACAACAAGAGGTATACACCTCTCTTAAACTGGTGCAACATACAACAAGAGGTATACACCTCCTTAAACTGGTGCAACATACAACAAGAGGTATACAGCTCCTTAAATGGGCTATCTAAACAAGAGGTATACACCTCCTTAAACTGGTGCAACCAAACAAGAGGTACACACCTCCTTAAACTGGTGCAATCTGCAACAAGAGGTATACACCTCCTTAAACGGGCACAATCTGAAACAAGATGTATACAGCTCCTTAAACTGGTGCAACCATCACCCTTTACAGTGAGACAAGATGTGACACGTACCACTCGTCCGCAGTGGGCATGAAGAGTGACGGTCCCATAACCACCTGTCTCTCCACAGAGTTGTCCTTGACCCGGCGATACACGACCACCATGTGGTTGGCATCTAGCTGGATGGCAGGGGCCACTTTCACTGACCTCAACTCCAGTGGGTTGTGGAACATTTCACAGGGTCTACAAACAAAGTATATAATTATGGTCACACACAGAATCTATAGACAGAGTACAAGGTCACACCCAGGGTCTACAGACACACAGGGTCATCCACAGGGTGTGATGACAGTCATGACACAGGTTCCAGTCAGGGCTTTATGCAGGATACAATTATTGCCAGTCACACATGTTTTGGTGGACACATGGATGTTAACTGTTAACCAGTCAAAGGGTTTCTCAAGGCGAGCCGAAAGCACTCCACAACTTGACCATTCACACTTTCTCAGCTATAATCCTGGTTTTTGACTTTTGCTTCATTTTATTCGTATTTTCATATCTTGACCGTCCAAATTACGGGTGGATGGGTCTCTACATAAAGCTATGGTTCCAGTTATCCACAAATGTCTTGGTCTACATCATCTTTACGGGTGCATACAAGTGCAGAAACATCCATCATGACTTTGCGGTGTGTACTAACCCCAGCACATGTTTCACGAGGCCATTGTTGTCTGTCACTATCAGGTATTCAAACTGACTTGCTGTGAACCGTTTTAGCTTCTCGAGTCGCTCTCGGAATAAGAACACCTGGATGGAGAAACAAAACAATTTTAAATTGTGTTAACAAAGTGATGCTTGAAAACACACCAAGTAGTATTATTAGAGACTTTGGAACAAACGTGTAAATATTGACAGTGGACAGGTCTGACCAAACACAACTTAACATTATTGTTTCTTGGTCACGTCACCAGGCCAAATAAATCACTCAAAATTCATAAAAATTAATCTCGAGTGTAAATAAATAATGAAATGTAGGCATTGATACCCCAAGGGTATCAATGCCTAGGCCCCAGCCTAACAGGACAACTAATGAATAGGTTTTGGTTCTCTTCGGGTAAAAATATGTACCTGGGAATGATAAGTAATGAAAATGTTCTCTCGGTTAACTTCAAAGCACAAGTAATAAAATAGTTTTCTTGGGGTACGTCTACCCAGTACTTACCCCAAGAGTGTCAGTACTTACCCTGGAAGGCCCTACAATGAGACGCCCCTCCCCCAGGTGATTCAGAATAATAGCCTGCTCCCCTTCTCTCACAGTCTTGAACTTCATAATTCCCTGCAAACACATATTTGATCAGATGAATGTGTTGATCTTCACAAAATAGTCCCTAGATGCTACTGAATATACATCAACAGTGATGTGACACAACCAGTACGTTACAGTAACACATGCTGTGTGAACTGTATTAACCAGTCACATTAACTTATCATCTTTCCCTGTATATAGCAGTGGCCAGTCAAGCTTTGATCCTGATCCTTAATTTCTTGTTGTTGCTCCTCATTTTTCTTGAATTGGTATGTCCACCAACCATCTCCACCCACCGTCTGTCTTCTGCTCTCTCTCGCTCTCTCTTTTGCTCTCTGCAGTCATCTGTCAATCCCTCTAAACCTCTCCTTACAGACCACAAAGTCTATGTCATCCTCTTCTTCTTTTTCCTTCTACAGTTTTACTCTCTTGGTATTTCCTGCTATGCCAGCTGTTCTTCCCCCATTTGTTTTATTTCCCACTTCATCAGTAACACAAGTAACTGTAAAAACCAGTACTTAACACATATGAAGTGGTACTTGTAATAATCAGCAACACGTAATTATATAGTAACCAGTAACACATGAAATTGCAATAATGAATGAATTTGTGAAAGTGATAGTCGAACACACAAACTGATCATCATCATTAACAAGTTACTATACTAGTATTAGTTGTTTGTGAATTGCGAGTCAGGTAACCCAGTTGACAACTAGTCAGCTTAAACTATACTGTACCTTCTGAAAATAGTTTTATTAAAGCAACATGGTCCATTCGTGGCTTTTAATTTTTATTACAAAATCATGTTATACGGTATAAATTATACCTATTGTACCATTTAGGGGTTGAAAATAGACGCAGTAAGGGAGCTTAACTCTGTGTACACATCGACCATGAGGCGTTTTCGAAACCGTTGTAGGCGTGGCTAAAAGCCCAGAAGGAAATGCATGATCATGCGATGCAGTATCACGCAAACACAAGTTGACGCCACTAACGCCACACCCAGCCAGGTGCACGGCTCCCAATTGGTAAAGGTCAAAGGTGGGTGTCACTCGCGGCGATTTGAGTGACAGCGTCGGGATTCTTATAAACATTTGACATTTAATATTACGAAGTCAGTTCTGTTTCGATAAAACATTTATTGGCGGTCAGGATGGTACAATAGTTATAACTTATACTGATTAACATGATTTTAAAATAAAAAGCCACAAACTGATCATGTCGCTTTAAAGTTCCAACTCTGACCACCAGTGGCACCACTGATAACAAGACATAATGTCCTATAGCTGCACCATTCTCTTTCTGGCATTGCAGCTGGTATTAGGTGTGACTCCTAAAACAGTCATGTAGTTTAATTACTTGTTAAGATACAGTTAATGAAACTTAAAACTTTTGATAATGTTAGAACTGATCATTGAACATACATAGAATGTTGGCACTGTCAGATAATCATATACACCCACCAGTGATATAATTGTGAAAGCAAACAACCTTGTGCAAACAGACGCACTATTTACCATCTATAGCAGTAGGTCACGGTTTAATCCTTTTGTTTGTTTAACTGATCCAGTGAGTACACCATATGAGTCATAAATGTTTCAGTTATTCATAAAATATTTTTGTTCAATCTTGTTGCTGTCATAACCTCGCACAATGTCAAGAACTGTTATTTGATGTCTTTATTGCAGGTTCTTACGGGTCGTCTTCTGGCTGTTTAGGCATTCTGCCTCTCGTTCCTGCTCTTTCTTTCTGTTCAGATTGTGCGCATAAACTGATAAGTGTAGTAACTCAGTCAAGTTAGACAGTCTGCACCATTCAGTCACATAATCTGTATGTGTTACATCATTGTTGGCACATGTTTGTAAACATGAAATCCTCCTGTACACTCAACTATGGCAATGCATGCATGCAAAGTCTTGGCATTACTGGTTTATTAAATTTGGTTGAGACTTGTGTAGAATTTGTGTTGTTTCTTCAGAAAGCCATAGGTTGGACCATGATGATATTATAAGAATCAATCAAACATGCAACAATGAGTCAGTGACACAACATTGTCATTGTCACCTGCACGGCCTGGTGACCTGCCACCTGGTCACTGTGACAGTGTGATTGTTCGAGACAACGTTTCAAGGAAGGAAAGCGCTCTGCTGTCTTTCCGTTTCGTATCACCTCACAATCAGTCCTTACCTGTTCATCGACCAGATCCTAAACATAACGGTTTATAGTGCCATTACGGTGTAGTGATGTCTGGTCAAAACTCTCTAGTTTTGTACGTCTATGACTACTATGACTTTTGTACAACTATCCGCAGTGGCGCATTCGATTAAGAAACTTTGCTGTTTAGGCTTTGCGATGGGCGCCCTCATTCGGATTGCTATTGTTGTCCACCCTATGGCGCCACTGTTCATATGACACAAATTAAAATGAACTGGAGAGCGTCTGTGGGCAAGGACTTGCCACTAAAGGCTAAACTATTGAATTTCCTTGCGTTGTGTCTGCCTTATCCTCACGTTCCCCAGACCATTTGAATAAAAATTATGTCCCGCACAAGAATGAGTAAAATTGTGCATTGGGGGCTATAAGAACTAATGCAACCATGCAGATCGATCGGGTAGCCAGGCCGCACTTTAGTCTTTATGCCTGGCTGGGGGCTTGTTGTATATGGCAGTGCCAGTGTTTTCATACGTTGTACGTCGGGTTTCTTTGAATTTGTGTTATGAATAGGATGGCGTCATAAAAGTATATAACACAAATTCACGATCACGGTTCAAAAGGCTGGATGACACCACCTGCTTTCAGATGAGAACTCCCCGGCAGAAGCGCCAAATCAAATGGGTCATATTGTAAGGAATTATGGTTGCATAAATTCCTTGTAATTACTTTTCATGAAATATTATTATTATTATATATGAAGTCATAATTAACAGTATATTGTAGAAATGCAGTAGTCAAGCTAGAAGCATAGCTTGGTGTCCTTAAACCAGTTACAACCAGTTGTCCGAGTTCGCTAAGGATAGACCAGGCATAGTTCTTGGATGAGTAGGAGCTTGACTACTGAGATGGCCGTAGGTAAGAGATACCAGCTCCTTATTAGTTAGGGCAGAGGTGCACTAGACCTGACGCTGACCAATAGATTGGCCAGGCGCATAGCAAGAGAGCGAAGTAGCGAGTATAAAAAGATATAGTGCGCGAGAGAGGAGGAGGGAGAGCACGCACGCACCATGTAACTTCACGTCTGGCGCCCACGGAGCCAGGCCAGTTAGACAATTGTATTGACTTCTGTATTATGCTGTCTGTATTAAAGTTCTTGAAACGAACACTTGGAAAAGTCTTCTGCGAATGATTGAGTAATTAGAATCTCTCTCCGTGAGTATCTGATTTCTAATGGACAGTGACACTGTGGCTGATCTGAATAGGTCATGGCTAACTGTCTAGGGGGTCAGTACGGAGGGGGAATATTGCGTTACGTGCTCAAGATTAGAACGCCGAGTCTACGACTATACAACAAGAGGCAGATGCGGATTGATGACGAGTAAATCAGTAGACTGGCCAATTCTAACAATATGATATGGCTGGAACCGAAGTTCGGCAATTTAACTTGGTTTTGAATCTCAAAAATTCGCCAAGCCACGAAAAACTCTGTCGAACCCCCACTCTGCGCGTTGGATCTAAGACTAAGATTGGGTGAGCTGAGTTGGAGCTTCAAGCACCACTCCCGTCTCGGCTGTCTTGGAACCATGATCGGCTGCACCCAAAACGCTAGTCTTGTCATAAACATTGCGTGGATTGGTATAATCGTATCTCCAGCCCTTAAGCTACGCTGCGCCCCGTATTGACTGATCACGTCTACTACCACAGACCGTGCTACGACTACGACAACGCTGTACTGATGGCGGAGGAATACAATAACACTGTTAACATTTGAATATTCAATTAATGGTAATCTTGATTAAATACGACAGTATCTATATATACATATATGCCACAAATCCATAATGTCTTTCTTTTGATATACAGAAAACATTCTAGGACGTTTTTACATTGTGTGTACTTTTCGTGCGAACGTATACAATCTTAGAGAGAGCGTTGTTCGGCAGTCACAACCATGGCGCCAGTCGCTGTGAGCGCTTGTGCTATATTTTGTAGTGTTGTCGTTAGTGTCGTCGGCTTGAAGTATGGTTCTCCATCTTCGACGTTGCACGTCGTCCCACCGAGCGATGAAGAGTTATTGGGTCCGGGTATGCGACGCATTGTCAACGGAAATTATCACGGAAATGCACCTTTGAGACGGTCTGTTCGAGATGTGCATCAGCAAAATCCTGCTTCGAATATGTCATCGGTGGTAAGCAAACCATGTCAGTGCTAGAGTCTAGTCGAGCATCCGATCAGGTCTAGGCAAAGGCGAACTCTCGCTCAACGCTTCCCTGTCCAAAGTCGGTGTTAACATAAACATGATTGTAGATTTATTTTTGTTTACCTTGGGCTTGGCATATTTTGAGGAAATCATTGACAAAACGTCCACGGTCATCGTGTTTACTTCCTCGTTCGATCGTATACTGGCCAGTCCGCAAGTCGAATACATGAATCAAAACATGCCGACTTTATCAATATATGAAGAAACATTTGCAAAGTATACCGATATTCATAATATGTAACACTTATTTGAGTCCCCTTTTGCAAATGAACTAATAAAAAAAAAAAATTTGGCGAAATACTTACAAAATATATATACCCCCATGAGACGATGTCGCGCTAACAAATTTCCGTGCCTCTAGTCGAAATGGTAACGCAGTGGTGGCAATAATTACAAGGTTTCACTATATTTAACAATATTGCCAATCGAGAGTGAATTTCATATGGCAAATAGACAAGGAAGCCTTCGGCAGTTTGGCATATTGATAATATTATCTACGTGTATTAATTGTTTTTAGACATGCACACCACGAGTACACTCCCCACAGCCCAGGGACTATTAAGCAAAAGGGGCCAATGAGTATTTTGTGTAATATAAGTTATTTATTTTGAAAATATGTGTTCACAAACCTCATTTTACATCTTTGTCAATCAAATTGTGTAGATGCCAAATGTACATGTTTTGTGCGTTCTATGCTGCATATTAAAGGTTATTAAAAGTTACTGTATGTGACAGTAATTACAAGCGATATTCTTAAGTGTTCGACTCGCGAGCATGTTTGACTGGCGGGTCATTGACTGTATAGTCAATGACCCACCCAAGCCTTGCCACCCTCAGCCAGGTGAAGTCCAACAGAATACACAATAGGCTGGATACACAGTAACCGAATATACAGTTACTGAGTGAATAATAAGGAGTATCGGAGTAGCAGAGGTGCAAGTAGATCAAATCACCAGGGACCGAGGAACATCAGGATTTGATTTATGAGCAGTGAAGTAAACAAAATAGTTTCTTCTGAATACCGTCAATGTAAAAATTAACTTACTTTTAGTATATCATTATGGATCTACTGTACCAGGCCTTACACATGACATGTTTCAATGTAGGTTGTATGACCTGATGTGCAATGCACTGCGTATATTTGACCAACATTTAAGTGTACATGATTTATAGCCTATTAAAAGACTAACGCTATTTGTCTGCATGTTCCAGTTTGAGATGACAGACAGTCATCATATGATGATCCTGCACTGGGCTGGTGAGGGCAGTGATGTCATCATGGCACTCACCAAGGACATTATCGAGACTAACAGCTCGTCCAGTCAACTCTTCATATCGACAGATTATGGACGGACATTTCGGAAGAAGCAGGACACCATGATGAAGCTGCCGAATGGTTCACCATCAATACTGAGCATGTTCTACCATAGCCCTGTCTTCAACAGTCATGTAGGCATTGTTTTATTTACTATCTTATAAACATTAGATGCATTTATCATTCCAGTAAAGCTTTATTTTATGATGGTGATCAGTGATCCATTAAATGTGACCGTTTTCTTGTGTACATCATGATCAAAATGATGCACGTGACCTTTGACAAGTTTTGCCTTGCTAACAATGTTGACAAAATATATGTGCATTTCATTACTAAAGCAGCATGGTATCTGCTATATAGCAAATATTGCAGTATACATCTCTTGCAATTTAAAAATTTTGCCTTATATTTTGTCATGTAAAAAATTATTTTCAGGCCAGGATTTAGGCAAACTATACTTCGGTATGTTCAAATCTCCACAAGTCTGGTGTCCATTTTTATGATGCACATGATGATCTTGTTGCTAAATCAAACAATGTGTAGTTGACATATCAGTTGGATGTAAATCCAGGCCTCAAATTTCACATAATTGAGAGCAAGGTCAATTAATCTTTTTATTTATATGTTTTTTGGCAACGTTACATTCACGAGGTATGAACAACCAAGATAATTTTTTATGTGAACCATTGGTTTAATTTAAGAGAAACCGTGGAAAGCAGTTGTTAAATGGTTATTTGGGCAAGTGGCCAACATTCTAGCTAAGGAATTCACCCTTAAACTTACCAATTTTGTTTTCAGTCAGTTATGAACCACAGAAAATGTGAATTTTAATGAATTCAAAACATGATTTTGTATTTCTTTAGACAGCTCTGATTTGTGTTCGTGTTGACATACAAAACAATGATTACGCTGTGTAGGTAACTATTATTTTTGATATACGATATTAATCCAATTAAGTATATATACCCCCATTTCAGCAATATTTGACATCAAGTGAAAAACATATTATATCAGATCCATCAGTTATTGTAATTACTTTTCTGTCAGCCACTGAACCAGTGACAACATGAGAAAGTTCCACCTTCATCTGCATCCTCCGTACCCCTTTGTCCACATAATTACACACATCTGGATGAGTAAATAATTTCTAGAGTATTTTTATTGCCACGTGCTATCCCAGCTTGAATATTAAACAACATCAATAGCACCATGCGAATTTACAATGGAAACAGCAGATTTGGTTTCTCCACCTGGTGGTGCTATAATTTTTCGCCAAAGAAGAATGTATAATTAAGAATTTGTTAAGCGTATTGTACACTTAATAGAACGAATATGGTATGTCAAAAGAAATCATTTTAATAAAAATGAACTGTCGTGAAGAGTGTTCATGTAAGTTCTTGTTACTTTCTTTGTTTCTTTACATTTCAGTTATTATTTTATTTGTTTTATATTAATTAATAGTAAATTATAAATGTATTTTAGTATTAGTGTACTTTGAAGTTTAATATTGTATTTTACCATATCTGTGCATATATGTATAGACCAGTTATGTTTTTGGAGCCAAAACTTGAAAGTCTGGCCTGTGTGCTTTTTTGCAGTATGTTTTCACTGATACAGTTCACAAGTATATATTTACAACGAGAGACTTTGGTAAGACTTTTGAAAGACACTCACTGCCGTTTGCACCAGAACTGATCTTGATGAATCCTCATGATTCAGGCGTCATGATTGGCCACGATACAAATGATCCACTTCGACGGGTACGTTCGAAATATCAGTTGTTTCAGAGAAACTTATAAGTTTCCTTTAAATATGCAAGTTAACTAGTTGGCAAGTCAGTGCCCTACGTCATACGCATATTTAAATTAGATATACAGTCATACCATGATAGACATTCTAATGTGTGAACATCCATTATTGTTTGGAATTATATCGACTTGTTCAAGCAGATTGTTGATATGTTGTATTGCAGCTTATGAAGGTGTGTTTAATGGGTACATTACATTGCTGTTTGCATGTATCACAATTATGCGCATCTGATCTGCAGTAATCTGTTTACACCAATGAATGCTGGTGTAATGTCTGCTAAATCAGTATTTTCCACATGCAGCTCTTTCTGTTAAAATTGTCCATGTTTTATTAATGTTCAAATAAAAACATTTGGAACCAGAACGTCAAAAATACTCACCACGTGTTTAGCATCAATTTTTTATGGGTTGAACTTGGCTGCTATTCAACAGGCCACGTGGTGGATAAGTAAATGAACTAACCACTTACGGATGTGTTCAACACTGCATAGACTGGCTAGTATAGCACACATGAATTACTGCTGCTAGTGTTAGTTCATGGCACTTCTAGCAATGAAAACAGACATCCTCACACAGTACTGGATGAGTCTGTCCCCACGCCTTCACTGTACAAATGCTTCCTGAAGTCAGGCTTTACCAACTAGTAGAGCAAGTGTTGGGTCTGAATGTTGTCTATTGCCAAAGTTGTGCTAGTGCTACCGGTACATACAAAACAACACAGTAAAATATTTCATAATTTTATTATAGCACATAGTTGATTTTCACACAAGCATACATGTCATTATACAGTAAAATATTTCATAATTTTATTATAGCACATACCAGGTAGTTGATTTTCACACAAGCATACATGACATTATACAGTAAAATATTTCATAATTTTATTATAGCACATAGTTGATTTTCACACAACAAGCATACATGTCATTATACAGTAAAATATTTCATAATTTTATTATAGCACGTAGTTGATTTTCACATAACAAGCATACATGTCATTATACACATTTTTTATACGCTGCACTAGAACTGTTTTTTGTTCCAGTTATATGTATCCAGACGCTTTGGTAACACAGGCAGCTGGAGACTGATGCAGAGCAACGTTAAATCATTCTCATGGTAAGTGTTTTTAGTCATCTTTGCATCAGGGTCGGTGAAGGGTTTTAAGGGGTAACAATGCAGAAGCTGTATTGTCAGGTCGTGATCAGTTCTGATTCTAGTGAATTCCAGAAATCAAATATAATTCTACCTATAAAAAATCAATTCCAGTTTGTTTTATTTGTACATGGAGCAACTGTTTGTCCAATCATAGTTAATCAGATAATCAGACGATTCAGATATGATCAGAAATTAACAGTTGTTCAGTCAACATGTCTAAAATGAGTGAAGGACATTCATTGGCTTATATATACTTCTGCGAAAATATGTATACCAATAAAAAAAGTTCTCAAGTCCAGGTAACTTTTGAAAACCAATTATGAAATTGGAATTAATTGTCAGTTCCAATTCTGGTATGGAATTGCTTGAGTGTGTGATATGAGATGTGACAATGTATGATGTGTTCAGGTGTGATGTATGTGTTACGGGAGATGATGTTTGTGTTCATGGGAGATGATTTATATGTTCATGGGTGATGATGTATGTGTTCATGTGTGATGATGTATGTGTTCATGGGATGATGTATGTTTATGTGTTCATGTGTGATGATGTGTGTTCATGGGAGATGATGTATGTGTTCATGGTGATGATGTATGTGTTCATGTGTGATGATGTATGTGTTCATGTGTGATGATGTATGTGTTCATGTGTGATGATGTATGTGTTCATGTGTGATGATGTATGTGTTCATGTGTGATGATGTATGTGTTCATGGTGATGATGTATGTGTTCATGTGATGATGTATGTGTTCACTAGGTGATGATGTATGTGTTTCATGTGTGATGATGTATGTGTTCAGGGATGATGTATGTGTTCAGTGGATGATGTATGTGTTCATGGGTGATGATGTATGTGTTCATGTGTGATGATGTATGTGTTCATGGGAGATGATGTATGTGTTCATGGGTGATGATGTATGTGTTCATGTGGTGATGATGTATGTGTTCATGTGTGATGATGTATGTGTTCATGGGAGATGATGTATGTGTTCATGTGTGATGATGTATGTGTTCATGTGTGATGATGTATGTGTTCATGGGTGATGATGTATGTTTTCATGGGAGATGATGTGTGTTCATGTGATGATTTATGTGTTCATGTGTGATGATGTATGTGTTCATGTGTGATGATGTATGTGTTCACGGGAGATGATGTATGTGTTCATGTGTGATGATGTATGTGTTCATGGGTGATGATGTATGTGTTCATGGGTGATGATGTATGTTTCATGGGAGATGATGTATGTGTTCATGGTGATGATGTATGTGTTCATGTGTGATGATGTATGTGTTCATGTGTGATGATGTATGTGTTCATGGGAGATGATGTATGTGTTCATGGGATGATGATGTATGTGTGATGATGTATGTGTTCATGTGTGATGATGTATGTGTTCAGGGGTGATGATGTATGTGTTCACGGGTGATGATGTATGTGTTCATGTGTGATGATGTATGTGTTCATGGGTGATGATGTATGTGTTCACGGGTGATGATGTATGTGTTCACGGGTGATGATGTATGTGTTCATGGGTGATGATGTATGTGTTCATGTGTGATGATGTATGTGTTCAGGGTGATGATGTATGTGTTCACGGGTGATGATGTATGTGTTCATGTGTGATGATGTATGTGTTCATGGGTGATGATGTATGTGTTCACGGGTGATGATGTATGTGTTCACTGTATGTATGTGTGATGATGTATGTGTTCAGGGTGATGATGTATGTGTTCACGGGTGATGATGTATGTGTTCACGGGTGATGATGTATGTGTTCACGGTGTGATGATGTTATGTGGGGTTTACAGGGTGATGATGTATGTGTTCACGGGTGATGATGTATGTGTTCACGGGTGATGATGTATGTGTTCACGGGTGATGATGTATGTGTTCACGGGTGATGATGTATGTGTTCACGGGTGATGATGTATGTGTTCACGGGTGATGATGTATGTGTTCAGGGGTGATGATGTATGTGTTCACGGGTGATGATGTATGTGTTCACGGGTGATGATGTATGTGTTCAGGGGTGATGATGTATGTGTTCAGGGGTGATGATGTATGTGTTCACGGGTGATGATGTATGTGTTCATGGGTGATGATGTATGTGTTCACGGGTGATGATGTATGTGTTCACTGGTGATGATGTATGTGTTCACGGGTGATGATGTATGTGTTACTTGTTTTGATGATGTATGTGTTCATGGGTGATGATGTATGTGTTCACGGGTGATGATGTATGTGTTCATGGATGATGTATGTGTTCAATTTGTTCACGGGTGATGATGTATGTGTTCACGGGTGATGATGTATACTTCCATGGGCGTTATGAGTATGTGTATGTTTCAGGGTGATGATGTATGTGTTCACGGGTGATGATGTATGTGTTCAGAATCATTGTCCGGTGATGATGTATGTGTTCACGGGTGATGATGTATGTGTTCACGGTGATGATGTATGTGTTCAGG
Organism: Ridgeia piscesae; assembly: GCA_025642075.2. Lineage (NCBI taxonomy): Eukaryota > Metazoa > Annelida > Polychaeta > Sabellida > Siboglinidae > Ridgeia > Ridgeia piscesae. The sequence continues at coordinate 252,396 of JAODUO010000298.1, forward strand.
GGATGATGTATGTGTTCAGGGTGATGATGTATGTGTTCACGGGTGATGATGTATGTGTTCATGGTGAGATGATGTATGTGTTCAGGGGTGATGATGTATGTGTTCAGGGGTGATGATGTATGTGGTACGGGTGAAGATCGATGTCGCAACTCATGACGTGCATGTACTGTTTCCTCCAGAATGTGGTCATGATGTATGTTTCAGGGGTGATGTGCTATGAAAATGAGTAGTAGTACGTGAGAACGAGATCGCACTAAAAGTGTACAACAGATAAGAATTTGTCAATATTATGTTTCTGGATTGCTGAACATTTTACAATTTGTATCACCAAATAGTCGGTATGGTATTCAAACTTTGGGTCCATCCAATTATAACTTCCTGGTGCAGATCTTATTGATATTGTAGTAGTTGTCATTCAAATAATGTTTGACCTCATGTCGGAAACATTCAACAGACAGACTGTAGTGATCATGCATTCAGAAAAAATGTTCAGACAATTTAAAAACCAAATTATTTGGACAACTGAGAGTTCAGCTGTTTTAGTTGTCTGAGTCATTATGTTAGATTGTCTTCACAATCTGCTCAAAAGTAAGTACAAGTCTGTCACCGTGACTCCTGTGTTAAGGATGGGACAAATCTGGAATTTCACTCAACTCGAATATCAATTAGAATATTTTAGAAATTTCGAATAAGAATTGAATACAAATATTCTTTGGTTTCGAATTTGATTAGAATATTGTACAGTGTCGAACATTGTACAGTGCTGGAACGTGGTGTCATCCCATGGCAATGGGCACAAGTCCAAGCCGGAGTCATTATAATAATAGTTAATAATAATAGTTTATTTCTTATATAGCAAATAATTGTTCTGGGGCGCTTTACAATGATTATTCCTAAAACAATGATAATAAAAATACTACATGGTGGCCATACGCATCGCCACCATCGATCTTTTTGTTTTCTTTCTGACATGACCATGAAAACGATTCTTACAGCTGCAAAACTTCTCTTCGCATATCTTATATACATATACACACACTAGATTACAAAATAAATTCCTGTAAAGAATAAAATTAACAAATCCAACTCGCGAAAACTTGACATTATCTGTGACGGCTACACGGAGCTCAGCACTTACCGTAATATTGGTAATTTATCGCAGGCATAAATGACCTTAAAAAATTCCTAATTAACACTAAGCTAACTTTAACTAATCCTAAACTTACCCTAGCCTTAAACCTTAACCCGACACTGCTAACAAAACACCACTAGACACAATAGTATGTGTAAATAAGAAACATGTGAGGAGTAGTTTGGCCGTTGTATGTCGTCGTTTTCATAGTTAAGTCAGAAAGTAAAGATCGCCTTGACTGATTTTGCAGTGGAGGACATGAAAAATTCAAGCAATAATATTCGAGTGATATTCGTTTATATAGCTTCACATTTTTAATCGAATAGCGGAAAAAGGTTCGAATGTCTGAAAATTCGAATACGAATCGATTTTCATCCCATGCTTACCCTGTGTCATGCACTCAGGCATCTCTATTTCACCCTATCAGCTCAGCTAACAGTAATACGCCTGGCATTGTTCGTAGGCATGAATGCTGTTCTTACAGCAGTCGGTGGCGGCTTTTTCAGAAACTAATCAGTTAAGCAGATCTAGCTTGAAAAATAAGTTGCCTTTGAGCTGAAGTGAGAATCTGTTTCAGACAAAAAATGGCACTGACTCACTAGAATTGTGGGTGTCTCATCGACGCAGGGCCTTCCAGAGGGCTCGGTTTGAAGAACCTGCTATCCACAAGGTATGACCTCGTCCGGCTCGATCAGAAAGATATTATTTGTTAATAACCACTAGAAATCTTCCGCTGAAGAACTCTTGTTGCTATTTCTGTTCTAATGGTATGGGTGTTTCCAAACTGGTTTGCACTAATTATAAACAATGGTTTGTGTGCAAGGAACAGTAGTAGTAATAATAAGATCTGTTGTTTGTAAATCCTTGAAAACAGAGCCAGTTGTCAGCTGTGGTGGATAAGCATTTGCCATTTGATATACTGAATAATTAGAACAAGTCGCAAATTGTAAGAGTCTACCGCCTACAGTTAATTTAACCCGAGGCAGTCTGTTAGTTGGTTTTTAATCATCTTACTGCTGTGTTGATGGTATACCCAGGGGTACTTCTCTGCAAATTGCATTGTGCAGTTGTTACTTACTGCAAGCGTTACTGTGTAGTCGTTGAATGTTGTTGCTTGGACTGTGTGTGTTGTTGTCAGGACTATTACGTGGCGGACGCGTCAGAAGACCAGGTGTTCCTGTGCATCAACCACAACTCATCGTCCACTCACCTGTACATCTCGTCTGTGGCAGGCGTCCACTTCACTCTCTCGCTCACCAACATTGTCTACTTCAACCCAGACCTTATCTTCAGTCCTATTCCAAGGTACGACCGAATTTTATTAAGTCATGTAAATATTATAAATCATGTGTAAATATTATTAAGTCACGTGTAAATATTATTAAGTCATGTGTAAATATTATTAAGTCATGTGTAAATATTATTAAGTCGTGTAAATATTATTAAGTCATGTGTAAATATTATTAAGTCATATGTAAATATTATTAAGTCATATGTAAATATTATTAAGTCATACGTAAATATTATTAAGTCATACGTAAATATTATTAAGTCATACGTAAATATTATTAAGTCATACGTAAATATTATTAAGTCATGTGTAAATATTATTAAGTCATGCGTAAATATTATTAAGTCATGTGTAAATATTATTAAGTCATGTGTAAATATTATTAAGTCGTGTAAATATTATTAAGTCCCTGTCATAACTAATGCACTGTATTTGGCTTTCAAAGCAGACCATTTGCTGAATGTGTGAGTGAGCAGACCATTTGTTGATTATGCTTGTTGGTAATTGTGTTCCCAGTCATTTTGCAAAGAGATCATTTACTGAATATTTGTATGTGTTCGTGTTCACTTTTTGTGTAGACCATTTGCGGAATATATTTGTGTTTGCAGTCAGACCATTTGCTGGAATGTATTTGTGTTTGCAGTCAGACCATTTGCTGGAATGTGTTTGTATTTATGTTTGCAGTCAGACCATTTGCTGGAATATGTTTGTATTTGTGTTTGCAGTCAGACCATTTGCTGGAATGTGTTTGTATTTGTGTTTGCAGTCGCTTTGCAAACAGACCATTTGCTGACATCCACAAGGTCCATGGCCTGCGTGGCATCTACATCGCGTCTCAGATGGTCAAGAATGGCACGTCCATGTTCGAACAGGCGTCTCTGATCACTTTCAACAAGGGAGCGCGCTGGCAGGTCCTCTCCCCTCCGTTTAGAGACAGTGTGGGTAATCACACCAACTGCTTAAGCTTCCGCTGGATCCAGGTAGGTTATCAGCACCAGTGGTACACATGACACCAGTTAGCAGCACACTCAGAGTGTGTTGTAGCATTATACACTTCAATGGTCATAGCTCTATGCACTAGATTTGTGTTGTAGTGCTACACAGTACATCTGTGTTGTTGCACTACTCATTACACCTGTGTTGTAGCACTATGCAGTACATCGGTGTTGTTGGACTATACACTACATCTGTACTGTTGCACTATGCACTACATCTCAGTTGCTACACTATGCACTACGTATGTGTTGTTGCAGTATGCAATACATGTGTTGTTGCACTACACACTAGTGACACTACATCTGTGTTGTTGCACGACACACTAAATCTGTGTTGTTGCACTATGCATTACATCTGTGTTGTTGCACTATGCACTATACATATGTTGTTGCATTACCCACCACATCTGTGCTGTTGCAATTTGCATGTGTGTTGTTGCACTACACACTACATCTGTGTTATTGGGCTAAAGAAAACATTGTATTTTAATACGAAATACTCACTGCAGCACTGCCCATTATAAACAACCTAATGCACTGTTCACACATACATGTTTTAGCACTACACACTATCTGTACATTGCAGCACTACACAGAGCGCTGCTCCCTGCACCTGGTGCAGACGTTCCACCAGCACTGGAGCCGCAGCATCCCCATCCTCACCAAGAAGTCAGCCGTGGGCCTCATCCTTGGTACGGGCAGCCTCGGCTCCCACATCTCTCCCTCCAGTCTCAACGTCTACATATCACGCGATGCTGGCCTTGTCTGGCATGAGGTAAGTTTCCTCTCAGTCTCATTGTCTACTTCTCACATGATGCTGTCCTTGTGTGGCATGAGGTAAGCTTCCTCTCAGTCTCATTGTCTACTTCTCACATGATGCTGTCCTTGTGTGGTGTGAGGTAAGCTTCCTCTCAGTCTCATTGTCTACTTCTCACATGATGCTGTCCTTGTCTGGCGTGAGGTAAGCTTCCTCTCAGTCTCATTGTCTACTTCTCACACGATGCTGTCCTTGTGTGGCGTGAGGTAAGCTTCCTCTCAGTCTCATTGTCTACTTCTCACATGATGCTGTCCTTGTGTGGCGTGAGGTAAGCTTCCTCTCAGTCTCATTGTCTACTTCTCACATGATGCTGTCCTTGTGTGGTGTGAGGTAAGCTTCCTCTCAGTCTCATTGTCTACTTCTCACATGATGCTGTCCTTGTCTGGCGTGAGGTAAGCTTCCTCTCAGTCTCATTGTCTACTTCTCACACGATGCTGTCCTTGTGTGGCGTGAGGTAAGCTTCCTCTCAGTCTCATTGTCTACTTCTCACATGATGCTGTCCTTGTGAGGCGTGAGGTAAGCTTCCTCTCAGTCTCATTGTCTACTTCTCACATGATGCTGTCCTTGTGTGGTGTGAGGTAAGCTTCCTCTCAGTCTGATTGTCTACTTCTCACATGAAGCTGTCCTTGTGTGGCGTGAGGTAAGCTTCCTCTCAGTCTCATTGTCTACTTCTCACATGATGCTGTCCTTGTGTGGTGTGAGGTAAGCTTCCTCTCAGTCTGATTGTCTACTTCTCACATGATGCTGTCCTTGTGTGGCGTGAGGTAAGCTTCCTCTCAGTCTCATTGTCTACTTCTCACATGATGCTGTCCTTGTGTGGTGTGAGGTAAGCTTCCTCTCAGTCTCATTGTCTACGTCTCACATGATGCTGTCCTTGTGTGGCATGAGGTAAGCTTCCTCTCAGTCTCATTGTCTACTTCTCACATGATGCTGTCCTTGTGTGGTGTGAGGTAAGCTTCCTCTCAATCTCATTGTCTACTTCTCACATGATGCTGTCCTTGTGTGGTGTGAGGTAAGCTTCCTCTCAGTCTCATTGTCTACTTCTCACATGATGCTGTCCTTGTGTGGTGTGAGGTAAGCTTCCTCTCAGTCTCATTGTCTACTTCTCACATGATGCTGTCCTTGTGTGGTGTGAGGTAAGCTTCCTCTCAATCTCATTGTCTACTTCTCACATATCGTGTGGTGTGAGGTAAGCTTCCTCTCAGTCTCATTGTCTACTTCTCACATGATGCTGTCCTTGTGTGGTGTGAGGTAAGCTTCCTCTCAGTCTCTTTGTGGACTTCTCACATGATGCTGTCCTTATGTGGTGTGAGGTAAGCTTCCTCTCAGTCTCATTGTCTACTTCTCACATGATGCTGGCCTTGTCTGGCATGAGGTAAGTTTCCTCTCAGTCTCATTGTCTACTTCTCACATGATGCTGTCCTTGCGTGGCGTGAGGTAAGCTTCCTATCAGTCTCATTGTCTACTTCTCACATGATGCTGTCCTTGCGTGGCGTGAGGTAAGCTTCCTCTCAGTCTCATTGTCTACTTCTCACATGATGCTGTCCTTGCGTGGCGTGAGGTAAGCTTCCTATCAGTCTCATTGTCTACTTCTCACATGATGCTGTCCTTGTGTGGCGTGAGGTAAGCTTCTTCTCAGTCTCATTGTCTACTTCTCACATGATGCTGTCCTTGCATGGTGTGAGGTAAGCTTCCTCTCAGTCTCATTGTCTACTTCTCACATGATGCTGTCCTTGTGTGGTGTGAGGTAAGCTTCTTCTCAGTCTCATTGTCTACTTCTCACATGATGCTGTCCTTGTGTGGTGTGAGGTAAGCTTCTTCTCAGTCTCATTGTCTACTTCTCACATGATGCTGTCCTTGCATGGTGTGAGGTAAGCTTCCTCTCAGTCTCATTGTCTACTTCTCACATGATGCTGTCCTTGTGTGGTGTGAGGTAAGCTTCTTCTCAGTTATTTTTAAACCCCCAAAAAATGCGTCCTTGTTTTGGTTAAGGTAAGTTTCCCTTAGAAACAGATGTGACTGTCACTTGTTGCCTGGTCACATGTTCATGTTACGTTAGAAACAGGTGACTGTCACTTGTTGCCTGGTCACATGGTCATGTTACGTTAGAAACAGAAGTGACTGTCACTTGTTGCCTGATCACATGTTCATGTTACGTTAGAAACATATGTGACTGTCACGTGTTGCCTGGTCACATGTTCATGTTATGTTAGAAACAGAAGTGACTGTCACTTGTTGCCTGGTCACATGTTCATGTTACGTTAGAAACAGAAGTGACTGTCACTTGTTGCCTGATCACATGTTCATGTTACGTTAGAAACATATGTGACTGTCACGTGTTGCCTGGTCACATGTTCATGTTATGTTAGAAACAGAAGTGACTGTCACGTGTTGCCTGATCACATGTTCATGTTACGTTAGAAACAGATGTGACTGTCACTTGTTGCCTGGTCACATGTTCATGTTATGTTAGAAACAGAAGTGACTGTCACTTGTTGCCTGGTCACATGTTCATGTTACGTTAGAAACAGAAGTGACTGTCACTTGTTGCCTGATCACATGTTCATGTTACGTTAGAAACATATGTGACTGTCACGTGTTGCCTGGTCACATGTTCATGTTACGTTAGAAACAGAAGTGACTGTCACTTGTTGCCTGGTCACATGTTCATGTTACGTTAGAAACAGATGTGACTGTCACTTGTTGCCTGGTCACATGTTCATGTTATGCTAGAAACAGATGTGACTGTCACTTGTTGCCTGATCACATGTTCATGTTACGTTAGAAACAGAAGTGACTGTCACTTGTTGCCTGGTCACATGGTCATGTTACGTTAGAAACAGAAGTGACTGTCACTTGTTGCCTGGTCACATGTTCATGTTACGTTAGAAACAGATGTGACTGTCACGTGTTGCCTGATCACATGTTCATGTTATGTTAGAAACAGAAGTGACTGTCACTTGTTGCCTGGTCACATGGTCATGTTACGTTAGAAACAGAAGTGACTGTCACTTGTTGCCTGGTCACATGGTCATGTTACGTTAGAAACAGAAGTGACTGTCACTTGTTGCCTGGTCACATGTTCATGTTACATTAGAAACAGGTGACTGTCACTTGTTGCCTGGTCACATGTTCATGCTACATTAGAAACAGAAGTGACTGTCACTTGTTGTCTGGTCACATGGTCATGTTACGTTAGAAACAGATGTGACTGTCACTTGTTGCCTGGTCACATGTTCATGTTACGTTAGAAACAGAAGTGACTGTCACTTGTTGCCTGGTCACATGTTCGTGTTATGTTAGAAACAGATGTGACTGTCACTTGTTGCCTGGTCACATGTTCGTGTTATGTTAGAAACAGATGTGACTGTCACTTGTTGCCTGGTCACATGTTCGTGTTATGTTAGAAACAGAAGTGACTGTCACTTGTTGCCTGGTCACATGTTCATGTTATGTTAGAAACAGATGTGACTGTCACTTGTTGCCTGGTCACATGTTCATGTTACGTTAGAAACAGAAGTGACTGTCACTTGTTGCCTGGTCACATGGTCATGTTACGTTAGAAACAGAAGTGACTGTCACTTGTTGCCTGGTCACATGTTCATGTTACGTTAGAAACATATGTGACTGTCACTTGTTGCCTGGTCACATGTTCATGTTACATTAGAAACAGAAGTGACTGTCACTTGTTGCCTGGTCACATGGTCATGTTACGTTAGAAACAGAAGTGACTGTCACTTGTTGCCTGGTCACATGTTCATGTTACGTTAGAAACAGAAGTGACTGTCACTTGTTGCCTGGTCACATGGTCATGTTACGTTAGAAACAGATGTGACTGTCACTTGTTGCCTGGTCACATGGTCATGTTACGTTAGAAACAGAAGTGACTGTCACTTGTTGCCTGGTCACATGGTCATGTTACGTTAGAAACAGATGTGACTGTCACTTGTTGCCTGGTGACATGGTCATGTTACGTTAGAAACAGATGTGACTGTCACTTGTTGCCTGGTGACATGGTCATGTTACGTTAGAAACAGATGTGACTGTCACTTGTTGCCTGGTGACATGGTCATGTTACGTTAGAAACAGAAGTGATGTCACGTGTTGCCTGGTCACATGTTCATGTTACGTTAGAAACAGATGTGACTGTCACTTGTTGCCTGGTGACATGTTCATGTTATGTTAGAAACAGATGTGACTGTCACTTGTTGCCTGGTCACATGTTCATGTTACGTTAGAAACAGATGTGACTGTCACTTGTTGCCTGGTGACATGGTCATGTTACGTTAGAAACAGATGTGACTGTCACTTGTTGCCTGGTCACATGTTCATGTTACGTTAGAAACAGATGTGACTGTCACTTGTTGCCTGGTCACATGTTCATGTTATGTTAGAAACAGATGTGACTGTCACTTGTTGCCTGGTCACATGTTCATGTTACGTTAGAAACAGATGTGACTGTCACTTGTTGCCTGGTGACATGGTCATGTTACGTTAGAAACAGATGTGACTGTCACTTGTTGCCTGGTGACATGGTCATGTTACGTTAGAAACAGAAGTGACTGTCACTTGTTGCCTGGTGACATGGTCATGTTACGTTAGAAACAGAAGTGACTGTCACTTGTTGCCTGGTCACATGTTCATGTTACGTTAGAAACATATGTGACTGTCACTTGTTGCCTGGTCACATGTTCATGTTACGTTAGAAACAGATGTGACTGTCACTTGTTGCCTGGTGACATGTTCATGTTATGTTAGAAACAGATGTGACTGTCACTTGTTGCCTGGTCACATGTTCATGTTACGTTAGAAACAGATGTGACTGTCACTTGTTGCCTGGTGACATGGTCATGTTACGTTAGAAACAGATGTGACTGTCACTTGTTGCCTGGTCACATGTTCATGTTACGTTAGAAACAGATGTGACTGTCACTTGTTGCCTGGTCACATGTTCATGTTACGTTAGAAACAGATGTGACTGTCACTTGTTGCCTGGTCACATGTTCATGTTATGTTAGAAACAGATGTGACTGTCACTTGTTGCCTGGTCACATGTTCATGTTACGTTAGAAACAGATGTGACTGTCACTTGTTGCCTGGTCACATGTTCATGTTATGTTAGAAACAGATGTGACTGTCACTTGTTGCCTGGTCACATGTTCGTGTTATGTTAGAAACAGATGTGACTGTCACTTGTTGCCTGGTCACATGTTCGTGTTATGTTAGAAACAGATGTGACTGTCACTTGTTGCCTGGTCACATGTTCATGTTATGTTACAAACAGATGTGACTGTCACGTGTTGCCTGGTCACATGTTCATGTTACGTTAGAAACAGATGTGACTGTCACTTGTTGCCTGGTGACATGGTCATGTTACGTTAGAAACAGATGTGACTGTCACTTGTTGCCTGGTCACATGTTCATGTTACGTTAGAAACAGATGTGACTGTCACTTGTTGCCTGGTGACATGTTCATGTTATGTTAGAAACAGATGTGACTGTCACTTGTTGCCTGGTCACATGTTCATGTTACGTTAGAAACAGATGTGACTGTCACTTGTTGCCTGGTGACATGGTCATGTTACGTTAGAAACAGATGTGACTGTCACTTGTTGCCTGGTCACATGTTCATGTTACGTTAGAAACAGATGTGACTGTCACTTGTTGCCTGGTCACATGTTCATGTTATGTTAGAAACAGATGTGACTGTCACTTGTTGCCTGGTCACATGTTCGTGTTATGTTAGAAACAGATGTGACTGTCACTTGTTGCCTGGTCACATGTTCGTGTTATGTTAGAAACAGATGTGACTGTCACTTGTTGCCTGGTCACATGTTCATGTTATGTTAGAAACAGATGTGACTGTCACGTGTTGCCTGGTCACATGTTCATGTTACGTTAGAAACAGATGTGACTGTCACTTGTTGCCTGGTGACATGTTCATGTTATGTTAGAAACAGATGTGACTGTCACTTGTTGCCTGGTCACATGTTCATGTTACGTTAGAAACAGATGTGACTGTCACTTGTTGCCTGGTCACATGTTCATGTTACGTTAGAAACAGATGTGACTGTCACTTGTTGCCTGGTCACATGTTCATGTTATGTTAGAAACAGATGTGACTGTCACTTGTTGCCTGGTCACATGTTCATGTTACGTTAGAAACAGATGTGACTGTCACTTGTTGCCTGGTCACATGTTCATGTTATGTTACAAACAGATGTGACTGTCACTTGTTGCCTGGTCACATGTTCATGTTACGTTAGAAACAGATGTGACTGTCACTTGTTGCCTGGTGACATGGTCATGTTACGTTAGAAACAGATGTGACTGTCACTTGTTGCCTGGTCACATGTTCATGTTACGTTAGAAACAGATGTGACTGTCACTTGTTGCCTGGTGACATGTTCATGTTATGTTAGAAACAGATGTGACTGTCACTTGTTGCCTGGTCACATGTTCATGTTACGTTAGAAACAGATGTGACTGTCACTTGTTGCCTGGTCACATGGTCATGTTACGTTAGAAACAGATGTGACTGTCACTTGTTGCCTGGTCACATGTTCGTGTTATGTTAGAAACAGATGTGACTGTCACTTGTTGCCTGGTCACATGTTCATGTTATGTTAGAAACAGATGTGACTGTCACTTGTTGCCTGATCACATGTTCGTGTTATGTTAGAAACAGATGTGACTGTCACTTGTTGCCTGGTCACATGTTCGTGTTATGTTAGAAACAGATGTGACTGTCACTTGTTGCCTGGTCACATGTTCATGTTATGTTAGAAACAGATGTGACTGTCACTTGTTGCCTGGTCACATGTTCATGTTATGTTAGAAACAGATGTGACTGTCACTTGTTGCCTGGTCACATGTTCATGTTATGTTAGAAACAGATGTGACTGTCACTTGTTGCCTGGTCACATGTTCATGTTATGTTAGAAACAGATGTGACTGTCACTTGTTGCCTGGTCACATGTTCATGTTATGTTAGAAACAGATGTGACTGTCACTTGTTGCCTGGTCACATGTTCGTGTTATGTTAGAAACAGATGTGACTGTCACTTGTTGCCTGGTCACATGTTCGTGTTATGTTAGAAACAGAAGTGACTGTCACTTGTTGCCTGGTCACATGTTCATGTTATGTTAGAAACAGATGTGACTGTCACTTGTTGCCTGGTCACATGTTCATGTTATGTTAGAAACAGATGTGACTGTCACTTGTTGCCTGGTCACATGTTCATGTTATGTTAGAAACAGATGTGACTGTCACTTGTTGCCTGGTCACATGTTCATGTTATGTTAGAAACAGATGTGACTGTCACTTGTTGCCTGGTCACATGTTCGTGTTATGTTAGAAACAGATGTGACTGTCACTTGTTGCCTGGTCACATGTTCGTGTTATGTTAGAAACAGATGTGACTGTCACTTGTTGCCTGGTCACATGTTCGTGTTATGTTAGAAACAGATGTGACTGTCACTTGTTGCCTGGTCACATGTTCGTGTTATGTTAGAAACAGAAGTGACTGTCACTTGTTGCCTGGTCACATGTTCATGTTATGTTAGAAACAGATGTGACTGTCACTTGTTGCCTGGTCACATGTTCATGTTATGTTAGAAACAGATGTGACTGTCACTTGTTGCCTGGTCACATGTTCATGTTATGTTAGAAACAGATGTGACTGTCACTTGTTGCCTGGTCACATGTTCATGTTATGTTAGAAACAGATGTGACTGTCACTTGTTGCCTGGTCACATGTTCATGTTATGTTAGAAACAGAAGTGACTGTCACTTGTTGCCTGGTCACATGTTCATGTTATGTTAGAAACAGAAGTGACTGTCACTTGTTGCCTGGTCACATGTTCGTGTTATGTTAGAAACAGATGTGACTGTCACTTGTTGCCTGGTCACATGTTCGTGTTATGTTAGAAACAGATGTGACTGTCACTTGTTGCCTGGTCACATGTTCGTGTTATGTTAGAAACAGATGTGACTGTCACTTGTTGCCTGGTCACATGTTCATGTTATGTTAGAAACAGATGTGACTGTCACTTGTTGCCTGGTCACATGTTCGTGTTATGTTAGAAACAGATGTGACTGTCACTTGTTGCCTGGTGACATGTTCGTGTTATGTTAGAAACAGAAGTGACTGTCACTTGTTGCCTGGTCACATGTTCATGTTATGTTAGAAACAGATGTGACTGTCACTTGTTGCCTGGTCACATGTTCATGTTACGTTAGAAACAGATGTGACTGTCACTTGTTGCCTGGTCACATGTTCATGTTACGTTAGAAACAGATGTGACTGTCACTTGTTGCCTGGTCACATGTTCATGTTATGTTAGAAACAGATGTGACTGTCACTTGTTGCCTGGTCACATGTTCGTGTTATGTTAGAAACAGATGTGACTGTCACGTGTGTCCTTTATGTGTCAGGTACTCAAAGGGCCACATTTCTATGCGTTTGGAGACCATGGAGGACTCATAGTTGCCGTCCGCCAGAAGGTGCATACAGGAGAACTCATGTAAGTGTCTGTAAAGTACTGGTCAGCTCTTATAGAGAGGTGTGGTCAGCTGATCGCTAGATGGGACATTTAAAAAACTAAATAATTATTTTGTTGGTTGAATCCAAGCTGCAAAGTAGGTCTCATCAAGTTATATAAATTTGTCTGCCAAATCTAAAGTTGAATATATAGACCGTCTAAACAATTGCGAAATGTTATCAACATCTCAACTGTTCCACCGGCAGTTGCTGTGTGAAGACTGTTGGCTGTTTACCTAGCTGCTAATAACGTGCAAATATTGCATGTAACATGTAAATCAGGTTAAGTGTTGATGAATTTTTTATTTCCTAGTTGTTTGTACAGGCTCTCATGTGAATGTTTGATATAAAGCGTAAATTGTCACAGACCACCTAAGCGTGTGACATAAAAATGTTGGCCTATCAAATGATTTGACGCCCCAACAGTCTTGGCCATCAGGGCACTGCCACCATGTTAGGAAATTTAATGTTCTATAGTGTGATCCTGTAAATGCAGTTTTCCTATCATAAATGTGGTGTTTTCCATTTTAAGCAGCCTTGTTATTTCACTGCCATTATGTCCCACGTGAGGCATCTGCCATTTATTGTTGTTCTTTTGTGTGCTCAACTGCATAATAAATGTAGTCCCAGCTAACAACTAGTGTAGCCGCTGTAATTCTGTCTACATAATTGTCTTCACAAACTGGGCTGTTGCGCTGCCAACTTGTCCTATCCAGCACATAATAGCAGGTGATTTACAATTAGTCATGTCAGCACGACCTAGGGACATCTCCATTCACTGGGTTTGACAGTCACACAGAGCCAGGCAGTGAGTCACACAGCTCTAGTTTGGATATAAGCCAAAGATAGGTGTAATGATAATAATGAATGCACTTTGAAACCGCCAGGGATCCAGGACAACCCTGCTCAAAGGGTTGATACTAACATAGGTAGGTAAAAGAACCAAGATTAAAAACAAATAAATAGAAACATAAACAAAAAAACAGCAGTCCAAAGTTTGTGTAGCAATACAAATCCAGTCAGTTTGGCACTTAAATGCATGTTTAAATATCCCAAAATGTTTTATTGTTTATTTTAAGGTAATCTGTATATTCATGTAAAGTGTAATGCGCCTCTGAATGGTTTTATTGCTAGAGATATGGCGTAGACAAATACTGTTATTTATAATAATAAATAAATAAGAGTGTTTTTAAGGCATGATCACCACAATAACAGAGATGTGCACCATGTATAGTTTGTCTAGATCATATTCCATCATGTTTGGTGAATTTGGCAGAAATGCTTACATCATAAACCCGTCTTTAAATTTCAAAATCCAGTCTATCATCCACAACAATGCAAAAGTAATACTATACTTGCATGATATGTGAATCCATCAATAATTTTTTTTCTTTCGAGTTGGTAATTAAAATAAATTGTTAAGATATTTCAACAAATGGGGTGTTAAAAGGGATTCTTTATAAACTTATAAAGTATACATTCGATATGTATTGTATCGAAATATCATAATTCCCCATAAGTAGTTTCTCCACTATTCTTGTCTTGCAAATCTATGCATAACTTTTTTCTGCACAACAAGCTGCTACATAATGGTGTTTATGTGAATCACTTGAAGGTTGCTAACACATGGATGATTAATTATGCAGTCCGATTATAATGAATATTTATGCACGCACAGTGAACCACTCAATGACTGTTGACTTTAAACACAGTGAACTTGCTGGCAAAAACTGAAGTGTCGCGAGCTGAAATGAATATTCATGACCATAGATAGTATTTCTGCATGAAAATCTGCATGCACAGAGTAATTCTTTTCAATATGGTGTCACGGTTACAAGTGATTAATAACACATTTGTAATGTAACATAGGTATAGAAGTACATGAGATAATTATATAAACAGGATTAATAAAAAAATTACAGAGTTTTAAATTGTCAGAGAACCCTTTAAAGTGTATTAGCTGTTGAATTTAAAAAAAAGGAACAAAACCCATTTTTTGGCAATTTTGATAAGTGTACCCACTCAGCTGTGACTGGTGACACATTCTTGCATGTCACCACTTGTTGACATGTGTCATTGCAGTACATCCTACAAACACATCATTGGGAACCATTGTGTCAGAGTATGCCATTACCACCCAGCTGATTTATTCATCTCTTCGTTCCAGCTGCTGCATCTGTAACCTAACTAAACTTTCTTGCACAGTACAGTTACACAGTATATATATATATATATATTGTACTGTAAATAGAAAATAAACACATCTATCTTGTCCAAAGTCAAAGACACCACAGAACCATTTCATGAACTCTTACGAGCTCCAAAGCCTGATTTTGCTCCTTAAAATAAATTGTCCTCTTTAAATCAAATAGATTTTGTTCCGTAACATTGATCTTACACGCTGACAACTGACAACACCAGGATGTACGATGGGAATTTTTTTACTAGTCACTGAAATAGTTTCATAACATATACTATTTTATGATACTTTTTTCCATGTTTATCTGTGAGAGTAAAACTTTGACAAGTTTGTTGTTGCTAGGTACTCATACAATGAGGGAGAGACGTGGACTACGTACACTTTCTCACGGAACAAGATGACCGTGTACGGAGTGTTGACAGAGCCTGGGGAGCACACCACCGTCTTCACCATCTTTGGCTCTCTTCCGGCCAAACACAGCTGGGTGGTTGTCTATGTCAACCTCAAGGAAATCTTCAGTAAGTCTTGTGCATATTTTTGACTGAATCTGCTTGCTACAATGTCAATGCTCTGGTAAGTTTGTTCAGTCTACGTTGCCTCAGTTCATTCAGCTTTGTGAATGAGCACCTGGCTATCGAGAGTGATGGATATTTATGTAAGAATAGTCTTTGTGTATTTATGACTGCATTGCTGAATGGTTCTCAGAGAAGTTAAAGTGGAGTTTGATTGAATAGGTATACCAGAGAATAAAGTGTAATGTGATGTATAAGAACTTCAATCTTGAGTCAGTCTTCACAACTTATAATGGAGACCTCAGCCCTTAGCCTGTTGTGGATACTCTTGTTTATCAAACTTTAGTAAGTGTTGTGGATACTCGTGTATATCAACCTTCAGTAAGTATTGTGGATACTCTTGTACATCAACATTCAGTAAGTGTTGTGGATACTCTTGTACATCAACCATCATTAAGGGTTGTGGATACTCTTGTACATCAACTATTAGTAAGTGTTGTAAATACTCTTGTACATCAACCTTCAGCAAGTGTTGTGGATACTCTTGTATATCAGCCATCAGTAAGTGTTGTAGATACTCTTGTATATCAGCCTTCAGCAAGTGTTGTGGATATTCTTGTACATCAACCTTCAGTAAGTGTTGTGGATACTCTTGTACGTCAACCTCGAGTCTAAGCAGTTAGTGTGTATGGATATTTTTTTATATCAATCTTTAGTCACTCTTCAAGTAAGTGTTGTGTATGCTCTTGTACATCAACCTTCACTCCTTCAGTAAATGTTGTGTATGCTCTTGTACATCAACCTTCAGTAAGTGTTGTGTATGCTCTTGTACATCAACCTTCAGTAAGGGTTGTGTATGCTCTTGTACATCAACCATCAGTAAGTGTTGTGTATGCTCTTGTACATCAACCTTCAGTAAGTGTTGTGTATGCTCTTGTACATCAACCTTCAGTAAGTGTTGTGTATGCTCTTGTACATCAACCTTCAGTAAGTGTTGTGTATGCTCTTGTACATCAACCTTCAGTAAGTGTCGTGTATGCTCTTGTACATCAACCTTCAGTAAGTGTCGTGTATGCTCTTGTACATCAACCTTCAGTAAGTGTCGTGTATGCTCTTGTACATCAACCTTCAGTAAGTGTTGTGTATGCTCTTGTACATCAACCTTCAGTAAGTGTCGTGTATGCTCTTGTACATCAACCTTCAGTAAGTGTTCTGTATGCTCTTGTACATCAACCTTCAGTAAGTGTCGTGTATGCTCTTGTACATCAACCTTCAGTAAGTGTCGTGGATACCCTAATACATCAAACCTCAAAGCTAGACATGATTAAATGTTCTTCAGTAAATGTCACTTGTGCGTCATATGTTTGTCACCAGACAACGTTGCGTGTGCGGCGGACGACTACAAGCACTGGTCACCCACTGACCAGCCACAGGTGGACTGTCTGCTGGGCAGAAAGATTGTGTATGAGCGTAGGAGAGCACACGTCCTCTGCTACAACGGCCGGGCATACACACGGCCAGTGTCCATTCAAAACTGTCCGTGCAAGGCGGAAGACTACGAATGGTAAGTACTAGGTAGTAACTAGGCACAGTAATTACTCTATGTATTCAGGCACCGTGACTGTCTTCTTTGGTTATTTTGTGGATGGCATACCTGCCTACCTTTTGCTTTGCATAATTTATTCTTCCACACAATGAAAAAAATGATTTTGAGGTATTCAGATACATGCAGTCATTACAGCTCTAGCAGATAGATTGTAGGGTGGTTGAGCTGTAATAACTCAGCAGTTGGAGCCGTAGATTGTAAGTGGAGAGAATCAGGGGTCACATCCATCCTGCTGCTATTTCAAAGTTTAATTCATTGTTCAATATAAATTAGGTGGCATTTTCAATGTTGATTAAATATTTGTTTAATTAAAAAAAAAAATTATGCATTTAATAAGTGGCACCCATATTTTAAAGTGACTTACACATATCACATTTATAATGCGAATTTACAGCTAGCCTTGGTTTGAATTGTTTTCCGTTTTATTTCAGAATAGTATATAATGCCTGAATCTATTATTAAAAGATTACAAAAGAGACTATAACATTTTTATGAATACCACACATCGAACAGTAATATCTGTAACTTTGATGATTTAAAAAATTATTTCTGCTGTTATAAGCAAATGTGGTGATCTTATGTGAAGCAAGCGAATACTGATACATTTCAGTGACTTTGGCTTCCGGAAGAGATTTTCAATGGGGTTTGTCTGTGACCGCCAAAACACAACTGTCCATGTGGATGGCGTACCTGCCTATTGCCCCGAAGGCTCCTTCTACAATCGAACAAAGGGGTGAGTTGGTTGGGCCTGTAGTCATACTGTTGTCTCAATGTATCCCTCACGCTTACATACTCGATCAAAGATTACCTACATATTAAATGTTACCATCTACAGGTATTTTTATGGCCTTCGGTGGCTTTGCTGACCATAAGTCAGACAGCCGCAGTTGTCGGTTCGACACTATTTTGCATAATCTTTTGCCGACAATCCATCTGATGGTGCCACCATCTGGGATGCATGGCTAATTCCGCGATTGGACAATTGGTTGGTGACGTCAGAGGTAAATCCTAAGTAGCATGGGACGAGGTTTGATGGCAAAACATCTTCGATGTGCCAATTAAAATAACGTTTTGTGGTCATGTTAGATCATGAACAACCAAAATAAAACCATGTATTGTACAATATTGCAGGTGTCGCTCCACTGACGTAGGAATGTGATATTTACAATAATTATGCGACATTAGTGTCGCGCTCTCTAAATAAATATGCGACATTTTATTGTTTGTCTGTGTTGGATGTGTAATGTTAATCTGTCATTGTGATGCATGTGTGATGTCAGTCTGCCCTTGTGTTATGTTTATGACGTCATTATATCCTTGTCATGTTTTTTATGACGTCATTCTGTCCTTGTGTTGTGTTTATGACGTCAGTCTGTCCTTGTGTTGTGTTTATGATGTCATTATGTCCTTGTGTCATGTTTATGACATCATTCTGTCCTTGTGTTGTATTTATTATGTCAGTCTGTCCTTTTGTTTGTTTATGACATCAGTCTGTCCTTGTGTTATGTTTATGATGTCACTCTGTCCTTGTGTTGTGTTTATGACCACAGTCTGTCCTTGCGTTGTGTTTATGATGTATGTCTGTCCTTGTGTTGTGTTTATGACATCAGCCTGTCCTTATGTTTATGACGTCAGTCTGTCCTTGTGTCGTGTTTACGACGTTACTCTGTCCTTGTGTTGTGTTATGGTGTCCTTGTGTTTATGACGTCAGTTTGTCCTTGTGTTGCAGCTACCGCCGTGTGGCAGGAGACACTTGCCAAGACGGTCTCTCTTACAGATATGACCCAGACAAAATCACCTGTCCTGTCAGAGGTGAGTGTCATCCAACTAGGACACACATGTGTATGTACGCACGCATGCACATGCACATGCACATGCACATGCACATGCACATGCACATGCACATGCACATGCACACGTGCACGCACGCGCACGCGCACGCACACACACACACACACACACACACACACATCTGACTGCCATGTACTGACAGTTAAGATAAGTTGTTGTGGATAAGTGATTAACAGCTGTGTTGTGTTGTTGTTGACAATAGTTATAATGTTTTTTATGAGTGACTGACAGTTGTGATATGTTGTTGATGTGTGATTAACAGCTGTCATAAGGAACTGAGTGATTGATGAGTTGTTGTTGATGAGTGACTGAAAGCTGTGATGAGTTGTTGTTGGTGAGTGACTGAAAGCTGTGATGTGTTGTTGTTGGTGAGTGACTGACAGCTGTGATGTGTTGTTGTTGGTGAGTGACTGACAGCTGTGATGTGTTGTTGTTGGTGAGTGACTGACAGCTGTGATGTGTTGTTGTTGGTGAGTGACTGACAGCTGTGATGTGTTGTTGTTGGTGAGTGACTGACAGCTGTGATGTGTTGTTGTTGGTGAGTGACTGACAGCTGTGATGTGTTGTTGTTGGTGAGTGACTGACAGCTGTGATGTGTTGTTGTTGGTGAGTGACTGACAGCTGTGATGTGTTGTTGTTGGTGAGTGACTGACAGCTGTGATGAGTTGTTGTTGGTGAGTGACTGAAAGCTGTGATGCATTGTTGTTGGTGAGTGACTGAAAGCTGTGATGTGTTGTTGTTGGTGAGTGACTGACAGCTGTGATGAGTTGTTGTTGGTGAGTGACTGACAGCTGTGATGTGTTGTTATTGGTGAGTGACTGACAGCTGTGATGTGTTGTTGTTGGTGAGTGACTGACAACTGTGGTGCATTGTTGTTGGTGAGTGACTGACAGCTGTGATGTGTTGTTGTTGGTGAGTGACTGACAGCTGTGATGTGTTGTTATTGGTGAGTGACTGACAGCTGTGATGTGTTGTTGTTGGTGAGTGACTGACAGCTGTGATGTGTTGTTGTTGGTGAGTGACTGACAGCTGTGATGTGTTGTTATTGGTGAGTGACTGACAGCTGTGATGTGTTGTCGTTGGTGAGTGACTGACAGCTGTGATGTGTTGTTGTTGGTGAGTGACTGAAAGCTGTGATGTGTTGTTATTGGTGAGTGACTGACAGCTGTGATGTGTTGTCGTTGGTGAGTGACTGACAGCTGTGATGTGTTGTTGTTGGTGAGTGACTGACAGCTGTGATGTGTTGTTATTGGTGAGTGACTGACAGCTGTGATGTGATGTGATGTGATGTGATGTGATGTGATGTGATGTGATGTGATGTGATGTGATGTGATGTGATGTGATGTGATGTTGTAGAAGCGAGAGAGTTCCTGCTGTACATCAGCGGTGTCACCATCCACCGGTATCTGTTTGGTACACGACACAATGAGGTACTGGCACTGTCGAACGTGCGTGACGCAGTGTCTGTCGAGTATGACTTGCAACGAAACTGTATCTACTGGGGAGAGAACACAGTTGGCATCATCCGGGTAGGCAAAAACCATTCACCTTTAAATAATTGTACCTACAGTTGGGAGAACAGCTTTAGCATCATCTGAGTAGGCAACCACCATTAACATTTAAATAATTATCTTCTGGGAAAAGAAGTGTTGGCAGCATCCAGATAGGCTAACATCATATATAATGGGAAAGATTGCTGTTAGTATCATCCTGGTAGGCAAACACTATGTCTAATAGGGGTAGATTGCTGTCAGTATCATCCAGATAGGCAAACACCACTTATATCGTATAAATGACATTAATGGAAATCTTGAAAAAGTATTTATGATTTGCTCATTTCTTTTTAGCGGCAATGTTTGAATGGAACGACGAGGTCTGAAATAGTGATCAATACAGAGGGGAACGTGACGGGATCAATAGAAAGTATCGCTCTCGACTGGATGAGTGACAGTCTGTATTGGGTGGATGCAAACAAGAAGACCATAGAGGTGGCCAAATCGAATGGTCATCACCGCAGAGTCCTCATTGACAACAAAAACGATTCACGTATGCTCGAGAGACCTAGGGCCATTGTTGTCAACCCAAAGTTTGGGTGAGTCTAACAATTGGATTCATTGTGTCTGCATGAATGACGCTACAGGGCCACTGTATGTATTTGGTAGACGGTAGCAATCTACTTGGTTGTCACCAAAGAGTGACGTGGTCTATGTAGATTTAATGTGTGTCGGACAATAACTAATCTCTTCTATAAATCTGCGGTCCAGTCAGTCCTGTGCTACTGTCTAATTTGTTGGGGTGGAAGCTTATCAGTTATCGTGTAGTACAGTCAGCCAGCAAAACGATTGGCATGACACTCCCTACAGTGGATGAACTCTACGAAACATATATGATGAAAAACAAGGGACATCTTAAAGGACACTTTTCACCCATTGCACGAATTCTACTTGGTGCACAATCTGGTTGCAGGTACATTTCCGATTGAACACGCACAAACCATTATCGAAACACATTTCTTCCAACTTCTGCTAGGCTACTAAATGGGAAGTCAGGGAGGGGAAAATGATCGGGGAGGATGGAGGGATACAATGGGGCGCACTACTTTCCTACAACTTTGCACTGTCACTTCTAATTGTCACTACTAATCTTGTTGTGTTATGTGAATATTTAACACAAGAATTTCCTCTTTGTGGGATTATTTAAGGTTATTGTATTGTATTGTATTGTATTGTATTGTATTGTATTGTATTGTATTGTATTGTATTGTATTGTATTGTATTGTATTGTATTGTATTGTAAATGTCATCACCAGAGTGACAGAGTATGTGAGCGTCATTAGAGTCAGCTTGTCATATGGACATTACTAGAGTGGCCGTATACTTGCATGTCATAGAGTGACTGTATCTACTCGAATGTCACCACTGTAGTCTCTATGTCCAGTTAGATGTACCTACAGTCACTGTGTCTAATCACAGGTCACCAGAGTCACTGTGTCTACATGTGTGTCAGTAAAGATGCATTGTTAATCAAAGTATTTGACCTGTCGACACTGAATGTTAATTTTTGTTCTCTAGCCGCATGTTCTGGACAGACTGGTCACTAAATAACCCCCGCATCATGACTGCCTGGATGGACGGCCAGCACATTCGGGCCATCATCCGTGGCAAGAGTCGTGTTTTCTGGCCAAATGGCCTGGCCGTCGACATCCAAAATGACCGTGTCTATTGGACAGATGGTCATCTGAAAAGCATCTCGTATGCCAACTACGACGGCTCTGACTACCACGTGCTCATACGCGACCCCTCACGCATGCCACACCCCTACGCCATAGCCATCTACAAGGTAGGGCTTCCTTCACACAGTGACATGCCCTTTGTTTACATTGACATATACTTTGTTCACACAGTGACATGCCCTTTGTTTACATTGACATATACTTTGTTCACACAGTGACATGCCCTTTGTTTACATTGACATATACTTTGTTCATACAGTGACATGCCCTTTGTTTACATTGACATATACTTTGTTCACACAGTGACATGCCCTATGTTTACACTGACATACTTTGTTCACACAGTGACATGCCCTTTGTTTACATTGACATACACTTTGTTCACACAGTGACATGCCCTTTGTTTACATTGACATATACTTTGTTCACACAGTGACATGCCCTTTGTTTACACTGACATATACTTTGTTCACACAGTGACATGCCCTTTGTTTACACTGACATATACTTTGTTCACACAGTGACATGCCCTTTGTTTACACCGACATACTTTGTTCACACAGTGACATGCCCTTTGTTTACACTGACATATACTTCATTCACACAGTGACATGCCCTTTGTTTACACCAACATACTTTGTTCACATAGTGACATGCCCTTCAGTCACACACTGACATGCCCTACAATCATCCAGTAATATGCTCACCTGTAAAATGCCCTTCATACAGCAGCATGTACTTCAGACACACACTGACATGTTCGTCAGTCACACATTGACATCCCCTTTTATTCACACACTGACGTGCCATGCCCTTCATTCACCCAGTAACATGCTATTCTTTCAGCAGCAGAATGTTCCTCCTTCGCCCAATAATATGCCCTTCAGTCACACACTGACATGCCCTACATTCACACACTGACATGCCTCATTCCCACAGTCAGCATTTACTACTACCAATGTTACAAAATCCTTTCTACTCAACAGCCATCTTATGCTGTTACCCCCCTGTATTTTTCTGCTATATTCCTAAGTCGTGTTTCTCAACATTTTGTTCCTAAAGCTGGGCTTAACATTGGCAAAAATGCTTTTTCCCTGAAGCTGCACTCAAAATCTGGAATGAACTGCCTATCACTAAACATCGGAAACTGTAGCCACCTTTTACAAAAAAATCAAGAGTTATTTATTTGAAGTTGCATTCGCACCCTAAACCATCAGTGGCCCCTACACCAATGATGGTTCTTGTTTGTCCACAGCCGTCATTATCTGACCATTGTTATATGGCGTGCCTCTGTGCCCAGTGCTCAGACCCTTGAGGCTGTTGGTGTAGTAGAAGGTTATTGCACAGACAAGTCCACCATCTCACATCTACTGACTGACAGCAATGACCAATACATAATCAACATATTACTACAAAGCATGGACCATGTGTTTCCCATGTAGTAATAGTTGTTGTCTGTAATAGCAGTTGTTAACTGTAACAGCAGTTGTTGATCGGTGTATAAGTTATTGATTGTAATAACAGTCGTTGACTGTAATAGCAGTTGTGTGTAATAATGGTGGTTGATTGTAATATAAGTTCTTGATTGTAATATTTTCATAATTGTAATAGCAGTTGGTGATTGTTTGGTCAGGACATGGTGTACTTCACGGACTGGAGGCGCAGGGCTGTACTCATCACCAGCAAACATGCTTCGCCTGGAACACACCCAATCGCCACCCTTGTCAGCTCTGAAAGTGTCATGGACCTGAAGATTCTACACCATGCCTCACAGCAAGGTCATGGTCTATATGCTAATATTATAGAAACAAAAGTAGAAAATGTCCCGCACGAAAGCTTACCCACTTGCATGTGAGCACTAACTGAAACGGCTACACCAATAGTGTTCCTGTCTGTCTTGCTGAATGTACACAGTTAGAGTCTGAAATAACTCCTTAATCTTGTTTAATGAAATATGACACTTGTTTTAATTCTCAGATTAATATGTGAACTTAGGATAAAGGTTTATGGTACAGTGTGTATATAAGTGAGACTGTAGATTGATGTGAGTGTGTGTACAGGAAGGAGTCCATGCCATGTGAAGACGGCATGCACCAGTCTGTGCTTGGAGAGACCGCCCAATGACACGGTCCCTGTGCCCCTCCAGCGGACGTGTCTCTGCTCAGACTCGTTCCCCATCAAGTCTCTGCTGCCCGAACACAACGAGGACTGCGAGTGTTTCCACGGGGAGTCGCTCAGCCCTGACACTGGCCTGTGTATGGGCTCTAACTGTGAGTGGTCAACTCTCAGTCCTCTTCTGATTAGTCGCCAGTAAACGTCCACATAATAGTAATTCTGACATTGTGAGTTTAGAGAGTGAGATCCCAGCTTGGTGAGTCGGTGACAGGTTTTTGATTTCTTGGTGTAGGATCATTTGTGGCTTTGACGCCAAATAGAAGGGACCAACACCTTGTGTAGTCATCCTAAAGACAGGTGGGTTAGGGTGAACAGAATTGTTCATGTTTAACAGCATAGTAGCTGAACCAGTACCAGTCAGCACCAGGATTTGAACCCCACCCCCTCCAAACAGTTAAGTACTCTAGATCTTTTGAAATTCTAAATTATATCGTACACAGTTTTTTATTACTTCATTTTGATTATTTTCAAAATTCAATCACAAGACTTGCTAATAAAATTAATGTAGGAATTATTAGCTTCATGCCGAACCTAATAAAAAACTAATATATATATAATTATATATATATATATATCCACTTTAAAAATCATTCATTGTTGGCAGTAAATTGTACATCTGTCCATTTGTACAGTTCTGCCACAACCACTAGATTGTTGGTGAAGTTCCCCCTGGTTCCAAGTTTTTTAGGTACTCCCAACTCCACATTGTAGATGTTGTTGATTGCTGAAATTACCCTGCCCCCTAATTCCAGGTTGTTGTAGAAGTACCACCCATCTCCCAGTTGTTGTTGTAGTGCCCCTGACTCCAGGTTGTTGTTGTAGTGCCCCTGACTCCAGGTTGTTGTTGGGGTGCCCCTGACTCCAGGTTGTTGTTGTAGTGCCCCTGACTCCAGGTTGTTGTTGGGGTGCCCCTGACTCCGGGTTGTTTTTAGTGCCCCTGACTCCAGGTTGTTGTTGTAGTGCCCCTGACTCCAGGTTGTTGTTGTAGTGCCCCTGACTCCAGGTTGTTGTTGGGGTGCCCCTGACTCCGGGTTGTTGTTGTAGTGCCCCTGACTCCAGGTTGTTGTTGGAGAGTGCCCCTGACTCCAGATTGTTGTTGGAGAGTGCCTATGACTCCAGATTGTTGTTGCAGCATCATGCAATGAAACCCAGTTCCAGTGTGCCAACTCCAACTGCGTCCCGCGACGGTGGCACTGTGACGGTGATGACGACTGTGGTGACATGAGTGACGAGATCAACTGTCGTAAGTCACTTTCCCACACTTTTGAAAGATCTCAGGCCGTCAGTTTGTTCGATGTCGTCGTCTTATCTAATCTATCCAGTTGTGGGTTGATGCAGTCTGTTACCATGGCAGTTGTTGCATTCAGTGGATAAGCAATGAGATTATCATCTTGCATCGCCTCCGTAATTGTCTTTAGCAGGTCTTTGCTGTCAGCTGCCACCCGTCAAAGTTACCCGTCAAATGCACCCATTTTGGAAGAAGTCTTGCCGTATTTTACGCCGATGCAAAACAACACCCAGCAACTCTACTGGCTATCAGCAGCCATCTTGGTAATAATGTATAATGAGTATCTGGTTGTAGACAGCGATGGAGATTTGTGTACGGTATAGCTTTCATGCATGACTGAATTGTTCCCACAAATTGGAGACGATGCTTAGTTGAACAGGTCTGTCAGGGAGTAGAGTGTAAAGGGCTTTTAGCTGCCCCTAGCACTGGCTACTGCGCTATGTAGCAGCTCACCTTTATGTTTTACTGCCCTGGATGAACAGTGTATTTGTGTGTTGTTTGTTTCAGCGTACCGCTCGTGTCTGTCTAGCCAGTTCACTTGTGACACGGGCAAGTGTATTCCACACCACTGGTTGTGTGACAGTGACGATGACTGTGGAGACGGATCAGACGAGAAAGGATGTCGTAAGTGACAGTGACTATGGAGACAGATCAGATCAGATCCCACTGCCGTGACTATGACAATTACTGGGCAGATCCAATAGTGTTCATATTGCTTTGTAATGTAATGAAATATGTTAAGGTAGTGTGAAATTACAAAATGAACATGCATTTAAAATACCAGAGACACTAGTAATAGCAATAGTAATAACAATAATTTTCAACAAAACCAGCAAAACGATTGTGTAAAATAGCTATAACACGTATATACAGGGTCTGTATAATATGTGCGTGCACGCATGTGTGTGTGTTCTTCTATGCAGTATTTTATAATAATAGTTTTAATTCGTTAAATTTACCATATTTGTAAAATGCTATCTAGTGCTTGACCGTTGTAGACAATATGACCCGGACGTGTGGTCCCGGCCAGTTTACATGTCGCAATGGACGCTGTATCTCTAGTGCCTGGAAGTGTGACGGTGACGATGACTGTCATGACGGCAGTGATGAGGACATCTGTAACAGCACGACAGGTGAGGGGAACACTGTCACCATCTGGAGTAGGGTTATGGTTAAGGACACTGAGAATATTGTAACATTGTGTAGGGGGTGAGGTCAATTGTGTCAGTCGTCTAGGGAGTTGGTTGAGGATGCATCGTGTCACTATCTGGAAGTTAGGGTTGAGGACGCATTGTGTCACTATCTATGAGGTAGGGTTGTGGGTTGAGGACACAAGATGTCACTGTCTATGAGTTAGGGTTGAGGACACAAGATGTCACTATCTATGAGGTAGGGTTGTGAGTTGAGGACACAAGATGTCACTATCTATGAGGTAGGGTTGTGGGTTGAGGACACAAGATGTCACTGTCTATGAGTTAGGGTTGAGGACACAAGATGTCACTATCTATGAGGTAGGGTTGTGAGTTGAGGACACAAGATGTCACTATCTATGAGGTAGGGTTGTGAGTTGAGGACACAAGATGTCACTATCTAAGAGGTAAGGTTGTAACATGTACGTGCTCATTCACTCTTTCTCACAGGCACACGCATGCACACACTCATGTATTCACACTCCCCCAATCTTTGTCTCACACGCACGCACGCATGCACACACACAACACACACACACACACACACACACACACACACACACACACACCACACACACCACACACACCACACACACCACACACACCACACACACAAGATGACACCTTCATAACATCAGATCAACATTAAAGCTTTCTAGTTCCAGGCTGTGTTTATTGTGAAATATAAAAACATCACAGACCAGTGACATTTAAAAAACTGCGCGTTACCTTCATCCCGTCAGACCTGTGTACAACACAAAGCTATATTACAGCGTACAACACGACTACACCCGGCCCCTGCCCTGGCTTCCTGTGTGCCAATGGTCTGTGCATTTCGGCGTCCTGGCAGTGTGATGGAGACAATGACTGCGGTGACAACAGTGATGAGACGAATTGTACGAGACGCACCTGTAATCCGACACAGTTCACCTGCACTGGTCGCTGTATCCCAAGGTCGTGGGTGTGTGACGGCGATACTGACTGTTCAGATGGCTCGGACGAAGCGACCTGCAGTACCAGAGGTCAGTGCATGCACCATTCAACCTCCTTCATTCAGCATTGAGAGCAAACACTTGTGGTGACATCGTTCATCTTTTAGCTACAAATTCCCAGTGAATCGGAAAGCTCCACACACCATAACAATACATTACTGCTCAACTCCTTAAAGCTTGGGTTCACAGAGCAATCTTTAGCATGGCACAAAAGACCATAAATTAGATATTTCTATGTGTTAGTCATTGATTCTTCCGCTGGCAAAATTGTGGATTGGTAATTTTTCAAGAGCCACAGTGACATACAGTAACAAGTAAGTAAAATGTTTGAGGAGAAAATACGGTAGTTTTGACACACACACTTGGAATTTTCCATAGGTGTTTGGAATCATTTGCCTCACTGTGTGTCATTTATAATATGCTGTATTCATACTGTTAAACATATACACCCTATTAAGTGTACACCCCCTTTTTGTAGAGATCTTCTAGGCCAGTCTTGACTTGTCTTAAATTAAGAAATTAGGTCTACAATTTTTTTTGTTTTGTTTTGTATATAATGTGTAGACATATGGCACTTTATTGAAAGTCCAGTGAAGACAGAAGGTATGTAGTGTCGGACTTATTCTCTCATGTTCTAGATACACTTACATTACCAGACATTTCTGTTTGAGGTGGCTACTGTGTACATGTGTTACCTGTGTACATGTGTTATCTGTGTACATGTCATCTGTGTACATGTGTCATCTGTGTACATGTGTCATCTGTGTTATAGAGTGTACACATCACTTCATTGTGCAGCGGGAGAAAGAGAAATAAGTTTCAGAACCAAAAAATTGGTGTAAACCTATTGGAATGCATATTGTGACATATTTTAGCATCCCAAATATTTGTTACATATACTGTACGTTTAATAGAACAAATATTTGTTATGTGTATTGTACGGTTAATAGAACACATATTTGTTACGTGTATTGTATGGTTAATAGAACAAATATTTGCTACGTGTACCGTACGGTTAATAGAACACATATTTGTTGTGTACTGTATGGTTAATAGAACAAATATTTGTTACGTGTACCGTACGGTTAATAGAACAAATATTTGTTACGTGTACTGTATGGTTAATAGAACAAATATTTGTTACATGTACTGTACGGTTGATAGAACACATATGGTAAGCTTAATGTTGGCAAGCAGTAAATTGTATGTTATTTGCCTGTGTGTTGCCAGCCTATTGGACGACCCCTGCTTGGCCCAGTCCTTCCACCAATGGCACATGTTCCCCGTGGGAGTTCACCTGCCTCAATGGCCAGTGTGTCAGCGGGCACAGCCGGTGTGACAGGGTCTTTGACTGTTCAGACAAGTCTGATGAAAGACAATGTGGTGAGTTGGTGACACAGTGGCACATACTCTTACTGAGTGAGTGCAGGTCATACTTGTGGTTGTGTGATTACATGTGTGTGTGCCTGTGTACACATATACATATTCCCCCAACACACACACGCACACACACACACACACACACACACACACACACACGCGCACACATGGCACACACACACACACACACACGGCGCACACACGGCGCACACACACACACACACACACACGGCACACACACACACACACACACACACACACACACTCACACACACACACACACTCACTCACCACACACACACACACACACACACACGGCGCACACACACACACACACACGGCGCACACACGCGCACACACACACACTCACACACACACTCACACACACACACACACTCACACACACACACACACACACACACACACACACACACGCCGCACACACACACACACACACACACACACACACACACACACACACACACACACACACACACACACACACACACACACACACACCATTAATTATAGCCAGACGTTGAATCATTATTTGAGTGTCGACTGTCATGTTACAGATCACTGCAGGTACAACGAGTTCCGCTGTCGCAGTGGCACGTGTATCCCTCAGAGACAGCGGTGTGACGGCAGGACACAGTGTGGAGACAGCAGCGATGAATACCTCTGTCCTCATCGTAGTAAGTAGACTCACTTGACACCAACCTGACACCCGCCACTGCCTGACATTAAAATGACTACTGTCATCTGATACTAAAATGACCACTACTGTGATAGCTGGAGATGCATCATTAGACACCACCGTTCACACTGTTTCCATAACTCACTTCATGTCACTCTAACAGTGTTTTCACATCACTTCCATCATTGATTTTATGTCACTTCCATAATTTGTACACGTCAGTTCTATCACTGTCTTCACATCAACTCCATCAAAGTCTTCATATCACTTCTGTCATGTGTTCACTACCATCACTGTTTTTACATCACTTCCATGATTATTTTCACATCATTTCCATCAATGTCTTCATGTCACTTCTGTCATGCTGTCACTTCCATCACTGTTTTTACATCACTTCCATCATTGTTTTCACATCACTTCCATCAATGTCTTCATGTCACTTCTGTCATGCTGTCACTTCCATCACTGTTTTACATCACTTCCATCATTGTTTTCACATCACTTCCATCAATGTATTCATGTCACTTCTGTCATGCTGTCACTTCCATCACTGTTTTTACATTACTTCCATGTCACTGTCCATGTCACTGTTTTTACATTACTTCCATTACTGTTGTCACATCACTTCCATCAATGTCTTCATGTCACTTCTGTCATGCTGTCACTTCCATCACTGTTTTACATCACTTCCATTACTGTTGTCACATCACTTCCATCAATGTCTTCATGTCACTTCTGTCACTTCCATCACTGTTTTTACATCACTTCCATAATTATTTTCACATCACTTACTGTGATTTGGGATGCCATCTGTTGTGTAGTATCGACTACATCAGCGCCGCCGTCAAGTTGTCCAGTGGACACGTTCCGCTGCGACGACGGCCACTGCATCACCATGGCCTGGTTGTGTGACAGGGAGAATGACTGTGAGGGCGGGGAGGATGAACAACACTGCAAATATGGTAAACACTTGCCACTGACTCCAACTCACAACTGTTAGTGGTGTGTCTTTATCAACACTACACTTAGTCGTATGCCTTTATATAAAAATTTGCATTTTTTTGTGACCATCCCATATATTTTAGATGTGATCATGAGTTGTAAAATGCATATCCTTTTTAAAGACAATAAAGTAAAGTGAAAGTGAACACCAGCACACGTAGCTACCCTCAGTAACCGTCTGTATGGACTATGCGTCATACCATAGCTTTTGTTGTGGATATTTCAGGTATTTCAGTGTATGGACCATATGTTTCAGCCTCTACCTGTCGTCCTGGGTACTTCACGTGTATGTCCAGTGAGGGGTGTATTCCTATGAAAAGGGTTTGCGATGGTCATTTTGACTGTGTGGACCGCACCGATGAAGCGGGCTGCACCGGTGATGGTAAGATGCTTCTATATGTCACTTTGGCAATCGTTTACTTTCTGACCAAACCATGAAAATGACAACCTACAAACCTCTCCTCACATATCTTATGCTACAAATAAAATCACATTACTGAAGCAAATAAAATTTACAAAACCAACCCGCACAAAACTCGCCAGCAACTTGACATAATTGATGGCAGCTTTGCATGATTACCATAATATTGGTATTGAGGCGCCGATTGTTTGGTGTTAAGGGTCAGGGTTTAGGCTACATTTTTTTTAAGGTTAGTTTAGGATTAGTTAGGGTTTGTTTAAGGTTGGGATAAAACCAGAACTTCTGAAGCTCATTTATGTAATGACGCTGCTGCATCGCCGCAATAACATACCGATGTTACGGTAATCGCTGAGATATGCGTAGCCACTGCAGATGATGTTGAGTTTAACACAAGTTTATTTTGTGAACTTTAACCAATACTGAAATTGTTATGATTTTATTTTATGACCTAGTATGTATAATATATGTGTGCGTGCGTGCGTGCGTGCGTGCGTGCATGCGTGCATGCGTGCATGCGTGCATGCGTGCGAGGAGTAGTTTGGCAGGTGTCACTGGTTATTTTCATGGTTAGGTTAGAAAGTAAAAGGTCACTGTCATGCTAATTGTGAATGACAAATTTGTCAGGTTTACGATTATGAAATTAAAATATATCATAACTAAATTAATTGTTGAGTAATCAACTTTCAGTGTATATGAGATGTGTTCAAACGAAACGAGTCATATGTAAAATGATTCAGACACACCATTGGAAAGAAGATAATATTAAGCTTTCCAATAGTGTAAAAATCATGGACCTAGCTCACACCCAGCCAAAGTTATTCGACACTGATCAAGCCTGGGGCTGAAAAGTTCAAACTGAGAAAAACATACTTCAAGTTCGCATTTACGTAAGCACATGATCGAGTAAGTTGTCATTCCACAATCGGCTGTTTTGCTTCTATTTCCCCATTTGATGCTTTCGAAATAAACTCCCAAATCGTGCTCGGTGTCGAAGATATATCGTGCTAAATGTTTAGTGAGACTAGTGCAACATAGTCCGAGTGCTTAGCAATGTTTTGTAGCAATGACCCAATCAACCATGTCTGTTTACGAGTGTACAGTGACTTTAAGTCAAACACGGGCCCACTGTTGACCATGCCCCCACGTCGGGTGATGCATATTTACAAATAGGCCTCTCTGATCAACGCTGCTGTTAGCTAAAATTAGGGAATTTCACTAACAGATTAAAAAAAATGGCATTCTGGGCTTTCTGGTAGGGCCAAATCGCATCGAAGAATACCCAAAGAATGCGACTCGATTTTTCATTTCTGTTTTAAGAAATTCAAACATGAAAAGGTTATAAAATGTGCTAAATAGTAACATAAATGAGAAATAAGCATTGCCAATTGACAGAAAAGATATTAAAGTATACTTTCATGATAAAATATCAAAATAATCTGCACACACAAAATTGTGCAATGTTTATAAGGTGTTTTCTCGAAATCAAGTTCGCTGACATTCATTAGAACACTTCACACATGATGTCGCTATTGATAAAATGTGTTATTGCAGCCGAAATCTTGAGTTGAAGTGATGCAGTCAATTTTCATGTCAAGTCACTGGGGATGCAGTATTCAGTGATCACAGCATCTGAGGGCTGATGCACTGAACAGGTTAAGGAGTGAAGTTGATTTTAAAACCAAAATCAGGTGTATGAGCTGAAGAATGTAACTTAACTGGTGCGCAGGTGTGCCATGGGGTGGAAGGGTAAAGGGCACTCAATGGTGTGGGGGACTGGACACTGTGGTGTAAGAGACCACTATGTGACACTGTGCTGTGTGACACTGTGTTGTAAGAGACCACTGTGTGACACTGTGATGTAAGAGACCACTGTGTGACACTGTGTTGTAAGAGACCACTGTGTGACACTGTGTTGTAAGAGACCATTGTGTGACACTGTGTTGTAAGAGACCACTGTGTGACACTGTTGTAAGAGACCACTGTGTGACACTGTTGTAAGAGACCACTGTGTGACACTGTGTTGTAAGAGACCACTGTGTGACACTGTGTTGTAAGAGACCACTGTGTGACACTGTTGTAAGAGACCACTGTGTGACACTGTGTTGTAAGAGACCACTGTGTGACACTGTGTTGTAAGAGACCACTGTGTGACACTGTGATGTAAGAGACCACTGTGTGACACTGTGTTGTAAGAGACCACTGTGTGACACTGTGTTGTAAGAGACCACTGTGTGACACTGTGTTGTAAGAGACCACTGTGTGACACTGTGATGTAAGAGACCACTGTGTGACACTGTGTTGTAAGAGACCCCTGTGTGACACTGTGATGTAAGAGACCCCTATGTGACACTGTTGTAAGAGACCACTGTGTGACACTGTGATGTAAGAGACCCCTATGTGACACTGTTGTAAGAGACCACTGTGTGACACTGTGTTGTAAGAGACCCCTATGTGACACTGTTGTAAGAGACCACTGTGTGACACTGTGATGTAAGAGACCCCTATGTGACACTGTTGTAAGAGACCACTGTGTGACACTGTGTTGTAAGAGACCCCTATGTGACACTGTTGTAAGAGACCACTGTGTGACACTGTGATGTAAGAGACCCCTATGTGACACTGTTGTAAGAGACCACTGTGTGACACTGTGATGTAAGAGACCCCTATGTGACACTGTTGTAAGAGACCACTGTGTGACACTGTTGTAAGAGACCACTGTGTGACACTGTGATGTAAGAGACCACTGTGTGACACTGTGTTGTAAGAGACCCCTATGTGACACTGTTGTAAGAGACCACTGTGTGACACTGTTGTAAGAGACCACTGTGTGACACTGTGATGTAAGAGACCCCTATGTGACACTGTTGTAAGAGACCACTGTGTGACACTGTGTTGTAAGAGACCAC
The DNA here is from genome assembly GCA_025642075.2 of Ridgeia piscesae. Classification (NCBI taxonomy): domain Eukaryota; kingdom Metazoa; phylum Annelida; class Polychaeta; order Sabellida; family Siboglinidae; genus Ridgeia; species Ridgeia piscesae. The sequence continues at coordinate 286,626 of JAODUO010000298.1, forward strand.
TGTGTGACACTGTGTTGTGTGACACTGTGCTGTGTGACACTGTGCTGTGTGACACTGTGATGTAAGAGACCACTATGTGACACTGTGCTGTGTGACACTGTTGTAAGAGACCACTGTGACACTGTGCTGTGTGACACTATTGTAAGAGACCACTGTGTGACACTGGTGACGTGTGACAGGTACAACCCCCAGCTCCCCGTGGTCCTGTGGAAGTGACGAGTGGGACTGTGGGATCAAGCAGCCAGCGGGAACCATTCGTCAGCCACCTAGGTGCATTCCCACCAGTCTGGTGTGTGACCAGGTGAGGGACTGTCCCAATGGCAAGGATGAAGAAACCTGCTCCCAAGGTAAGGTTACAGTGTCATCCACTGCTAGCAGTAATGGGCTGTACACTTGTAATTTGCTAATATTTCTTTACCAGTGAATACATCACAAGTCTTTGGTCTTTTGAGTTGTTTTCATAAACTGTAAAAGTTACTTGTGTAATGCTGTTCAGACTGCGTACTTCACTCGCTGGCAGGTCTCGTCACTAGAACACCGTCTCAACTTTTCTAGGAAGTATTCAGCCATGCTGTGGTTGCTGCATGAAAGCAGTTTTTACACAACTATCATCTATTGCCAGGCACTCATTCATATAGCTGAGTGAACTTGCATTGTAGAGTGAATAGATTTGTCCAAGTATTCGTACAATGAATCTGATGCCTTAACCACTAACCCTGCTCGAGGAATCACATTATATATTTTACGAGACGTGATGTACGTGATGCTCCATAGGTGTCGCTCCTGGCAGTCCACGGGGGGTGAAAGCGGAGGTGACCAAGGACAATCAGTGTGTGCGGGTGACATGGACTGCTCCACCAGTCCACCCCGGCACACGGCTCAGATATACGGTGAGTGGTCACACGGTTCACAGACGCCTTGACCGCTGACCATAAATCTATTCCTGACATAAACTATCCATGACCGCTGGCTGTAGAACTATCCCTGATCTCAGGACATAAAACTACCCTCAACCAGTAGCCATGGATCTATCCCTGACCACTGGTCACACCTGTCCTTGACCACTGGTCATAGATCTATCAATGACTCTGTATGACTAACCTTGACCACTGGTCATACTATATCCTTAACCACTGGTCATAGATCTAGCATTGACAACTGGCCATATATCTAAGCTTGACACTGGTCAAGGTCTAGACATAATGTTATGTCCACCCCGCAACTTTACGAGCCATTCACTGTTGTAGGTTTACTTTATCGACACATCAGCCCCAGCGCCTTACGAGAATTCCAAAGACGTCTCCTCTGGACACTCAACGGTCCTGTTGTGTAGTCTCACGCCTAGCCACACCTATAACATATGGGTAAGTACTGAGGACAGGTGAAGTGACTGACCACACTCACCTGTTTGGTGACAGTAATAAGGTAATGTCTGTCGTAGGAACCCAAGCTCAGTTCCAGGTGGAGGTGACGTACCTGTCTCGCAGAAATGACTGGCTTGAATGTGCATAAGGTCACTCATAAATTATAGTTTTTTGTTATACATGCACATTTCTATGTTCTTTTGAGTCACTTTTATTTCGTCAATAAATATGACCTGTTCAAGTTTTAACAAACAAACACCAGTGTGTGTGTCATGTCAATACATACATGTGTCATATCAATACATATGTGTGTCATATCAATACATATGTATCGTATCAATACATGTGTGTCATGTCAATACATGTGTTGTATCAATACATATGTGTGTCATATCAATACATATGTGTGTCATATCAATACATATGTATCGTATTAATACATATGTGTGTCATATAAATACATATGTGTCATATCAATACATGTGTGTCGTATCAATACATGTGTGTCATGTCAATACATATGTGTTGTATCAATACTTATGTGTGTCATATCAATACATGTGTGTTGTATCAATACATTTGTATTGTATCAATACATATATGTCATGTCAATACATGTGTGTTGTATCAATACATATATGTGTCATGTCAATACATACATGTGTCATGTCAGTACATGTGTGTCATGTCAAAATATATATATTATATATATATATATATATATATATATGTGTGTGTGTGTGTTGTGTCAATATATATATGTGTGTGTCATGTCAATACATACATATGTCATATCAATACATATGTGTCATGTCAATACATGTGTCATGTCAATACATATGTGTCATGTCAATACATATGTGTCATGTCAATACATACGCATGTCTTATTAATACATACATGTGTCATCAGTAGATACGTGTGTCATATCAATACATGTGTGTCATGTCAGTACATATGTGTGTCATGTCACTACATATGTGTCAATATATATTTTCTCTCTCAACACAACAACAACGTGTGTCACATCAGTAAAAATGGCAGACACTACACCAGTTACACTTCCAGACGTGCACTGTTTCATGTCAACACAGTCTACCACCCAACCTGTCGCTATGTCTCCTCCACTGCACTCATTTCTCACAAACACTAAATTTCAAATACCACCATTTCCTAAGTACAGTCTGTATTGGACAGACAGAGCAGAAATACTAATACTGGCGTGACCCATTAGTACAAGTCCTGCCCATCAGCCATGTTGGAAATGATCATGTGACTGTCTCTCTCTCTGTCACTAGGTGTCGGCATCAACAAATAAGGAAAGTCAGCCTTCCAACAATGTCACGATTAAATTTCACGACAGCGACGTTTGCATGACCTTTCACGGATTGAAAGCAACTAACAACACAGTGACCATCTCTTGGACAGACCCCATGGTCAGCACCACTGCTGACTTCTATGTGGTCACTGTGGCATCATGGCAGACCCTCGAATTGAAAACATCAAGGGTCCCAATGAACAAAAATGGATCGAAAAGCTACACAACCACAGGTAGGGTGAGCTGCCTGAGTTGATAGCTGTAGTACGGCTGTTTGATGTGATCCTCTGATACTCTTGGTGTGCTGTGTACATGTAGCCAAGTAGACGGTGATACTCTCAGTGAGCTGATACTCTCGGTGTGCTGTGTACAAGTAGCCAAGTAGACGTTCAGTTATCATCCTCTGATACTCTCAGTGAGCTGATACTCTTGGTGTGCTGTGTACAAGTAGCCAAGTAGACGTTCAGTTATCATCCTCTGATACTCTCAGTGAGCTGATACTCTCGGTGTGCTGTGTACAAGTAGCCAAGTAGACATTCAGTTATCATCCTCTGATACTCTCAGTGAGCTGATACTCTTGGTGTGCTGTGTACATGTAGCCAAGTAGACGTTCATCTGTCATCCTCTGATACTCTCAGTGAGCTGATACTCTTGGTGTGCTGTGTACATGTAGCCAAGTAGACGTTCATCTGTCATCTTCTGATACTCTCAGTGAGCTGATACTCTTGGTGTGCTGTGTACATGTAGCCAAGTAGACGTTCATCTGTCATCCTCTGATACTCTCAGTGAGCTGATACTCTCGGTGTGCTGTATACATGTAGCCAAGTAGACGTTCTTCTGTCATCCTCTGATACTCTCAGTGAGCTGATACTCTCGGTGTGCTGTGTACATGTAGCCAAGTAGACGTTCATCTGTCATCCTCTGATACTCTCAGTGAGCTGATACTCTTGGTGTGCTGTGTACATGTAGCCAAGTAGACGTTCTTCTGTCATCCTCTGATACTCTCAGTGAGCTGATACTCTCAGTGTGCTGTGTACATGTAGCCAAGTAGACGTTCATCTGTCATCCTCTGATACTCTCAGTGAGCTGATACTCTTGGTGTGCTGTGTACATGTAGCCAAGTAGACGTTCATCTGTCATCCTCTGATACTCTCAGTGAGCTGATACTCTTGGTGTGCTGTGTACAAGTAGCCAAGTAGATGTTCATCTGTCATCTTCTGATACTCTCAGTGAACTGATACTCTTGGTGTGCTGTGTACATGTAGCCAAGTAGACGTTCATCTGTCATCCTCTGATACTCTCAGTGAGCTGATACTCTCGGTGTGCTGTGTACAAGTAGCCAAGTAGATGTTCATCTGTCATCTTCTGATACTCTCAGTGAGCTGATACTCTCGGTGTGCTGTGTACATGTAGCCAAGTAGACGTTCATCTGTCATCCTCTGATACTCTCAGTGAGCTGATACTCTCGGTGTGCTGTGTACAAGTAGCCAAGTAGATGTTCATCTGTCATCTTCTGATACTCTCAGTGAGCTGATACTCTCGGTGTGCTGTGTACATGTAGCCAAGTAGACGTTCATCTGTCATCCTCTGATACTCTCAGTGAGCTGATACTCTCGGTGTGCAGTGTACAAGTAGCCAAGTAGACGTTCATCTGTCATCTTCTGATACTCTCAGTGAGCTGATACTCTTGGTGTGCTGTGTACAAGTAGCCAAGTAGACGTTCATCTGTCATCTTCTGATACTCTCAGTGAGCTGATACTCTTGGTGTGCTGTGTACATGTAGCCAAGTAGACGTTCATCTGTCATCCTCTGATACTCTCAGTGAGCTGATACTCTCGGTGTGCTGTGTACATGTAGCCAAGTAGACGTTCATCTGTCATCCTCTGATACTCTCAGTAAGCTGATACTCTTGGTGTGCTGTATACAAGTAGCCAAGTAGATGTTCATCTGTCATCTTCTGATACTCTCAGTGAGGTGATACTCTTGGTGTGCTGTGTACATGTAGCCAAGTAGACGTTCATCTGTCATCCTCTGATACTCTCAGTGAGCTGATACTCTCGGTGTGCTGTGTACATGTAGCCAAGTAGACGTTCATCTGTCATCCTCTAATACTCTCAGTGAGCTGATACTCTCGGTGTGCTGTGTACAAGTAGCCAAGTAGACGTTCATCTGTCATCCTCTGATACTCTCAGTGAGCTGATACTTTTGGTGTGCTGTGTACATGTAGCCAAGTAGACGTTCATCTGTCATCCTCTGATACTCTCAGTGAGCTGATACTCTTGGTGTGCTGTGTACATGTAGCCAAGTAGACGTTCATCTGTCATCCTCTGATACTCTCAGTGAGCTGATACTCTTGGTGTGCTGTGTACAAGTAGCCAAGTAGACATTCATCTGTCATCCTCTGATACTCTCAGTGAGCTGATACTCTTGGTGTGCTGTGTACATGTAGCCAAGTAGACGTTCATCTGTCATCTTCTGATACTCTCAGTGAGCTGATACTCTTGGTGTGCTGTGTACATGTAGCCAAGTAGATGTTCATCTGTCATCCTCTGATACTCTCAGTGAGCTGATACTCTTGGTGTGCTGTGTACAAGTAGCCAAGTAGACGTTCATCTGTCATCTTCTGATACTCTCAGTGAGCTGATACTCTTGGTGTGCTGTGTACATGTAGCTAAGTAGACATTCATCTGTCATCCTCTGATACTCTCAGTGAGCTGATACTCTCGGTGTGCTGTGTACAAGTAGCCAAGTAGACGTTCATCTGTCATCCTCTGATACTCTCAGTGAGCTGATACTCTTGGTGTGCTGTGTACATGTAGCCAAGTAGACGTTCATCTGTCATCCTCTGATACTCTCAACAAACAGACATAGACAACTTGGCTGTCATCCTGTGATACTCCCAATGTGCAGTATACACAGCCAAGTAGACAACTCATGTACATATATACAGTACACAGTACTGCCAGAAAGTAACTGGTACAGTCACTTTGAAATTCATTTGTGTACATTACTCTTAACTTATTAGGAGACAGATCACTCCCAACTGTCAATCAAATTTAATGTTTTGCCCTCCTGAGGATTATTAATGTATCATGCTTCTTACAAAACGTTAAATTTGATTGACAATTCAGAGTGCTGTTGCCTAACAGATAGATAATAATGAACAAATATGAATTTCAAAGCGAGTACTTTCTGACAGTACTGTACACAACACAGTAGACAACTCATCTGTTATCATGTGATACTTCCAGTGTGCAATACAAGTATCCATGAATTATGCAGCATATACTGCAGTGTGCTGTCTGATGTCTGCTGTGCCTGTAGCAGTGTCATGTCTGTTTTAGTGACTGACCTGTCACCTGCTGTCTCCTATGATGTGTGTTGTAGTGACTGGCCTGTCACCTGCTGTCTCCTATGACGTCTCATGTATGTTGTAGTGACTGGCCTGTCGCCTGCTGTCTCCTATGACGTGTCATGTCTGTGTTGTAGTGACTGGCCTGTCACCTGCTGTCTCCTATGATGTGTGTTGTAGTGACTGGCCTGTCACCTGCTGTCTCCTATGACGTGTCATGTCTGTGTTGTAGTGACTGGCCTGTCACCTGCTGTCTCCTATGACGTGTCATGTATGTTGTAGTGACTGGCCTGTCGCCTGCTGTCTCCTATGACGTGTCATGTATGTTGTAGTGACTGGCCTGTCACCTGCTGTCTCCTATGACGTGTCATGTATGTTGTAGTGACTGGCCTGTCACCTGCTGTCTCCTATGATGTGTGTTGTAGTGACTGGCCTGTCACCTGCTGTCTCCTATGACGTGTCATGTCTGTGTTGTAGTGACTGGCCTGTCACCTGCTGTCTCCTATAACGTGTCATTTATGTTGTAGTGACTGGCCTGTCGCCTGCTGTCTCCTATGACGTGTCATGTATGTTGTAGTGACTGGCCTGTCGCCTGCTGTCTCCTATGACGTGTCATGTATGTTGTAGTGACTGGCCTGTCACCTGCTGTCTCCTATGATGTGTGTTGTAGTGACTGGCCTGTCACCTGCTGTCTCCTATGACGTGTCATGTATGTTGTAGTGACTGGCCTGTCACCTGCTGTCTCCTATGATGTGTGTTGTAGTGACTGGCCTGTCACCTGCTGTCTCCTATGACGTGTCATGTCTGTGTTGTAGTGACTGGCCTGTCACCTGCTGTCTCCTATGATGTGTGTTGTAGTGACTGGCCTGTCACCTGCTGTCTCCTATGACGTGTCATGTCTGTGTTGTAGTGACTGGCCTGTCGCCTGCTGTCTCCTATGACGTGTCATGTATGTTGTAGTGACTGGCCTGTCACCTGCTGTCTCCTATGACGTGTCATGTATGTTGTAGTGACTGGCCTGTCACCTGCTGTCTCCTACGATGTGTTTGTGAGATGGAAACTATCACACAGCAACAAACTGTTCGGACCATGTCCTGGCAACATCCAAAATGTTCTCACCTTGGGTAAGTTGTCAGCCAGTGTCTGCTGCACGGTACACTGCTGTTGCTCTGGGTTCATGGCTGTAACTTTTATCATCACTGGTGTCCAAGTATCGATCAAAAATACTCCCGCTGTCGTGGTCAGTTTCGTTGGTAAGTTTGCCAACATCGTCATAGTTTTGAACGTCATCAACATCCAATATAGTCTCTACGCCAAAACTATCAAATAAACCATCCAAAACATATGATGACAAATCACTAGTTGAAATACTGCTTAATCCGCAGGTTTGGATAATCCATCTTCAAAAACCAAGAAAATCTTTGTAATCTATTGGGTGAGCGATAATAAACTACAACAACGATTAGATATGTAATTTATTCAGCTGGGCCATCACATACAACAAGTGGCTCCACATTGCAGATAATTACGAGTTAAAATGCTTTGAATGGCAAAACTTGCCAAAACCTGAATAGCGGCCTGCCGTACAGAAGTGTCACAAGCGGTAATGGTAATGGTTTGGAAATGGTTAACAGTCTATCTTCAAGTTACCACAATAATCATGGTAGTCATAACACTGACAGAATTCTGTATGATAGTAATTAGATTTCCACAACCAGATTTTTTCTCCCAAACATTCTAGTATTGTAATCTTCCCACGTAAGTCATTGAGGCTACATGTAAATATACTACCTCCCTCTTTATGCATTAGCACAGAAGCTACGGCTTTGGCAAACTTTGAGCCAGTTTTGTTACTGTACACTGCTCCCGATCACTCAGTTGTAGCAATGATTACCTACCTATAGACAGTGGTGGATATTCGTGTAGAAATAGTCTTCATGCATTAATTGCACTGTGACTGGATGGTTCCTGGAGAAACCGAGATTGTGTCCGATTGAACAGGTCTGCCAGGGAATAAAGTGTAAAACGCTTTGAACAATCCTGAGGATTGGATACTGCACATTAAGAACTTACCATTTACTTATTTTTTACGTATTTATGCAATCGTTTTGTTCTAATGTCTTTAACTTCTTAAGTTACTCCTTAGTTCCTTTTACAATTTTTTTTTCTTTTTATGTTTTTAATGCCTATCTGTATGTCTCATCAGTTTGTATTTATTGTGGATTTTAAAATGAACTGAATGTAATCGTATTTGGTTGTTGTATGCTGCCGTCCGTGTGTTGAATGTAGTGTGTCCTCTGACTACACAGGTGTGCCTGTAGCAGCTCCGTCATTCATGCAAGTAGACCAGTTTGGAGACAGCACTACCCTGAGGGTGACCTGGTTGCCAGCCTCCCCAGTGACAAAAAACACTGTACGTTCACACTCACATTGAGTCGTATGTCCAAAAATGAAAGAACTGAGTTAATCACATCATTGAAAAGAAGACATATGAAGCTTTTCGGTCACATAAGCACACGGTCGAGTACACACATATTACCTACACATAATACATGAGTCAGTTTTGAGATGATTCAATAATCTCCCTTCCTTTTTAATGTCTGCATTGTTAATGCTTTTTGACATCTGCATAGTGACTTGTTTTTATTTTTTATTACTTGAACTATAATCCCGCCAATGTACGTGTAGCGGTATCTTAATGTTCCCTCCATGACGGCTTGTTCCAAACAGTCCAGCATTAATTTAGTAACCCTTGGAAGAAATGTAAAACCCTCATTGTTTCAACATTCTGTGCAGGTTAATTATTTATCAGTTTGAGTGTTGAAATTAATTGTTTGTGATGTTACATGTGACTTTTGCGAATGTTTGAATCCATGCAAACTGTGCACCAGTAAGTTTCTTGTGCTTTGGGCCAAACGACTAATTGACTTATGCCATCATTCTGTGACCCATCCGCTGTTACCTCCCATATCTCAGAAACCATTGAGGGTCTGTTTTTATAATTTGACATAGACATCTTAGTGCATTGCTTCTATGCTTGATAAATTTCATTTGATTGGATCATTCTGAAGGCCACAAAACTGGTAAAAAATCTAAACTCGTATGTAACTTTTTCTTTATTTTTGCATAGGTATATTTTAAGGTATACAGGTAACACACTAGGAATCTGTATTTTATGCATGTTTCTAAGGGCACCTCAAATTGATATGTCCACATTTTGCCTGGACTTGCTGGGAAACAATACTTGTATATTCATCACTACCTCAATTGAACTCCCCCAACTGTGGTGGCTAGGTGGCCTGCCAGGAACCATGGGTAATTGATAATTCTGTATTAGAGACTGCCCCACTGAAGGCCTGGAAAACATAACTAATTGGTACTCCATCTATGGCAGGCCATTGACAGCTGCTTCTGCATGTTTTAGTTAATCTGTATCTTCTAAACTATTCATTTTCTGTAAATGCAAGTTGAGTTTATTTTGATGTTTACTTAATTATCTTAAAAATGGTGTGACAATGGCATATTGTCACATATATGTGACAAATATATAACATAAACATTCAGAACAACTATATAATTAAATATTTATTTATTTCCATGGCATAAGACTGGCTATTTCCATCCAACGTCACCCGCCATTGAAGCCAGTACTTCCTGGTTTGCATGAGCCAATTTAGACGTGACTAAAACCACTGGAATAGGCAGAAGGTTGTTAGTTTAATAGAGTCTGTAATTATACTGCAGTGCTGCATTGCTGTTGTTACAAGCAGTGAGAAATAAATATGATGATCTGATTTGAACAATGCTTGACATGTTACAGAAATACACGCTATACTATGACTACATTGAACAACACACAGTCGTCGACATGTACCAGATGCACATGAAGAAAAAGGAGACAAACCAAACCTCACTGCTACTGAGTGGTCTAAACGCATGCGAGGACTACATCTTGTTCGTACAAGTGACTTCCCCTGCCTACAGTGCACTGAGCAGACGCACGACTGCACGCACCGGACGCAGTATGTTTGCCTTACCCACAGTGCATTGGGGCATGCTTAACTTCCAGCTTTCATTTATATGACAGTTGACCATCCGTCACATGACCTTTTGCATAGCAAAACATCCGTCAAGCCTTAAAAAATGGAAGCCAACTATGATGTGCGTTCATGGATTCCATCGTAAATATTGTTTGACATTCCAGCCACATAAAGGTATTTTACAACAAAAATGTATGGCAAAGAACTGTATGTGGTGATGTTGATCTAGGAAATGTCTCACGGCAGTGGTAATTTAATTCACGTATGTAAATGTTCTGAGCTCAAATTCTCGCTTTAGAAGTATTATTTACTACTATTATCAACTTTGGTGGTAAACGCAAAGTGTGACAATGTCTTGCACAAAGGATTGATTTTGACTTACGTGACACATCGATTGTTGACAGGCGAGAAAGCACCACCAAAGAACTTACGTGTGACAACGCACCAAACCCGGGGACAGCCAAGTGTCAATATGACTGTCACATGGGATGCCCCTTGTGACATCAACTTCTTTAATAACGTGAGTGACGGCTCTGTCATGTGATACTGATATACTCAGGCCATTGCTTAAATCATGATAAATTCCCATTAAATAACTTGCACAAAAGGATTTTTTTTGTACTTTGTGCCACTCGTCCAACAAACTTATGGCATCACTGTGCCACTCGTCCAAAAAACTTATGGCATCACTATGTGCCACTCGTCCAACAAACTTATGGCATCACTATGTGCCACTCGTCCAACAAACTTATGGCATCACTATGTGCCACCTGTCCAACAAACTTATGGCATCACTATGTGCCACCTGCCGCCCGCCGTCCACCGCTCCGTTAGTGCTTACATCTCAGTAACTGTTGCAGATCTGTTTTTCTAATTTTCCATAGATGTTTCTTAGGGTACTGGCACAATGCACAAGAAATTTGATTGACTCATTTTAAAGCCTCCAAGGGCCACAAAACTGGAAATTTTCAGTTGTCAGATTTTGTTCAGAAACTGTTCTGTATTTTTTCTCTTAAGGTATTGTCACTATACACCAAAAAATTAAGAGCATCTCAGGACCTCCCAAAAAGTAAAATGTTCAGATTTTACCTGTTTTTGCATTCACTTGCAACTAACGTTACTAAGACTTGGTGAGACAAGATGGGTTCAATCATGTCAGACCTAGCTCACTTCAGGAGAGACAGGGTTGTACTCGGGCCATGATAATGCACCACACATGCGCTCCAAAGAAGCACAAAAGGCACTAATCAGCCAGTTAAAGTAAGGATCATCAGTGCCAAGACAAAACACAGAAGAATAAAACTCAGTGGCATCCAGTGCTATGTCCCAACCAATGCCAACCAACCAAGACCGACTTTGATGAGTCACACTGATGTATTTCAGAAATGTTAGTGTAAAGTGTGTTACAAAAATATTTTGATAGTTGTTTATTTATTAATTTATGATAAAACTTAATAAGTACTTGCAGGTTGTAGATGTCATTGACTTTTAATAATTTCAGTTCTTTATCAAGAGGATCAGTGTGTTCATTATATTTACTTAGCAAAATTATTCAAACTGCTTTTTCTGAAGTATGAATATGCATTGCATTGGGTATTCCCAAGCCAATTTTTATGAGGTAATATGCGAGAATTGTACATTGTTTTTAGTATATGCTGTGGTAAACAATGTTTAACTTTATTTATAATTCCAGTGGTTTTAGGTATGTTGTGTGCTATTTTCTTTACGTGGCTGTCCAATTTCAAGTTGTTATTTATTGTGATACATAAAAAGTTAAAGTTATTTACATATTCAATTAAAGTTTCATTTATTAATAGCACGGGTTTTTCTACTTTCTTTTGTGGCATAAAACTTTAGTTTTGTCTACATTTAGAGCAAGTTTATTTAGGTTGAGCCAGTCACATATTTCTTCGTTTATATTGTTATTTAAATCACAGTGTCAGTCAAATACTTCTAAAGTAACGTACTGGTTAAGGTTGTATCATCAGCGTACGTAATGAAATTGAATAGGTCAACTGGTAAATTATTAATGTATGTATCTGTTAATGAACAACAAAGGCCCTAATGATTAGTTTTAAAGGTGTTGCTGGAAGACAGCTTTTAGCCCAAGTGGCATTCATAACAAGTGACATAGTGAAAGTATTTAGATAAGCCTTAAGGTGTATGTGTATGTTACACTGGAAAACAAAGGTACTTACAACAAAGTGGCAGTTTTGTAACAGTTGACAACTTGTGTGTGTGACCTATCAGTTTTGAAATTGACCAGTCATTTTGTCTTAATGTACTTTACTTCTGAGTGTGATGTCCATGGATTTACATGCAATGGAAGTTATTGTATTATTATTATGATATCTAGTTACGTAAAATGAATGAACAGTGGCACCAGCATGTAGCCACATTGAATACGTGTTCACATATGTGTGTAGTGGTGCAGTAGCTGTATGTGTTATCTCTCTGTTGTGTGATGTAGCAAGTATTTGTGGGGTCCCAAGTTGCAATGTTCTACACGGTGTTTACAGTCCTACCTCATCAAAGTAGAAGAAACAAGGACGGGTTACGTCAGCGGTTTCACAAAATCCCCTACAAGAAATGTCACTCGTCTCCACTATCATGTGACGAACCTGCAGCGTGGCGCCACTTACCATGTCAGTGTTGCCGTGGGCGTAACAAAGTCTCCGGTCTACTGTGAGCCTTTCATCGTAGTAGTGGGTGAGTGTCACCAAGACAGTGTCTAACTGTAATAGAGCTACATATGCAGTGTGAAGTGTGTGAGGTGTGGCTTGATGTCTTCAACTAGATGGTGTGTGTCTATGTCAGATGCCAAACACTGAGAAAATAAACTGTCACCTCTGAAAAGAAAAATAACACCTTTTATGCATATTTATTTTCTTAATTTGGTTAAGGATTAGGAAAAGTTTTAGGGTTTGTAGTTTGTACAATGCTTTACACAAATGTCGTACATACACAAACAAAACATTCTACTGCACAGCTGTAAACTTTCAATATAATAACTGTCTTCTTCATGAATGGTTTATCGTTTTATCAAAACGTGATATACCATTTTGAGTTCTGGCTTGCCACATATGTCGCTGTTCAGAGCAATGACGCTGTTGTTAGACTGTTTGCATAACAAAATAATTTATTATAATAAAATAACTTAATGTCAAATTTTGCATAATAAATCTGCAACAAATATTTGAGACTTTGCTATGGTTTTCTATGATTTTGGATTCTTAATATATGACAACGGCACAAGTTTTTGTAAAAATGTTGAGGATGAAACAGAACCACTTTTTTATTCAAAACAGAAAATATAATTTTGTCCTGAAAACTTTTAAATGTACTTGTTTGTTTGTTAGATCCATTCCCGGCTCCAAGTGACTTCAAGGTGATAGACATGAGGAACACGTCCTACTTACTTGGGTGGGAGAAACCCAAGGAACTACCCAAGCAACACTCAGTAGTTGTAAGTAGCCCTCTTCTCTCCCTCTCTGCCTCCCTCCTCACTCTGTCTCTCCGTCTCTCCATTCTCTCTCCTCTCACTCTCCCCTCCTCTCTCTCTCCCCTCCTCTCTCTCTCTCCTTCTCTCTCTCATCTCTCTCTTCTCTCTCTCCTCTCTCTCCTCTCTCTCTCCTTCTCTCTCTATCTCTCTCTCTCTCTCACACTCTCACTTTCTCTCTCTCCTCTCTCTCATCTCTCTCCTCTCTCTCATCTCTCCTCCTCTCCTTCTCTCTCTCCTTCTCCCTCTCTCTCTCACTCTCTCTCTCTCTCTCTTTGTGTCCACCATGCACCTTTAGCTCCAATTTCTCAGAAGCCATTGATGATTTATTTTTTATTTGTGATACACATACCTTAGGGCACTGGGTACGATGCACGAGAAATATTTGTTTGTTTGGATTGTTCTGGAGGTTCCAAAACTGGTAAAAAAAATGTAAACTCTTGCCTAACATGTTCTCTATTTTTGTATAATCGTAGCTTAGGGAACATAGGTAATACACAAGAAATTTTTATTTTATTGAATGTTTCTAAGTGGACGTCAGGGCTTCCCAAAAATTCACACGTCCACATTTTGCCTGTGTCTGCCAAGACAAACTGGGAAACAATACTTGTGTATTTGTGACTGCCATACATTATTTAATTTTAATTATCTAATTGATAATTGCGCATTGGTGACTGCTCACTGCCACATACAGGTGGCCTGCCTGGAAAGCATAGCTGATTGGTATTCCATCTGTAGCAGGCCGCTTCTGCAGGTTTTTATTAAGCTGTATCGCAAAAAAACTATTGGTTTTCTGTAAATTGATTTTCTGAAAAAGTTGAGTTTATTTTGATGTTTATTTAATTATCTTTAAAATGGTATGAAATATCATACACTTTATTGATATAAACTGCTTTCTGGTCACTGGGCTGGCTGAGAGAATTGGAAGTAGATAACTTCATCTGGAATGAAAACCACTAATGCCCAGTCCTGGCGCTGCATTCGTACAAAGTGGCTATGTTTTGTGTTGTGATCACATGGATAACCAGAGAAAATGCCAGTTGGGTGATAATGGTGAAAAGATTAGGCGGTGACTACTCCATCAGAATACATTTCATTTATAATTACAAACTCACTATTATAGACTAAAGGATTTTAGGGCCTCTTGGCCCATTTTCTTAGAATTTATCTCGTCCTGACAATCGCATCATTGTCCATGGCGTTTGTCAAGCAGTGTCTTGAATAGTCTCTATGACGACAATAACATCACTTTCAGCACTTTGAAATCTACCACTCCAATGACACTGTGGATTACAGACAAGCCGCAACAAATTTCTCCCTACTTGTGAGCACAGTCGAACTAAGCTACATGACAGCTGCAATGCATCCTGGGTATGACCACACATTCAAGGTGCGCATCGCAAACATCAACGGCCACCCCAGCAAGTTCACCCAGATGGAGACAGTGCTGAGTCCAAATCCTGGTAGGTGCTCTACAGGTAGTGCGCACTCACCATTAGTCCATTGTTTCAATGATCTTTGACCTCAAATACTGACTGAGAGTAATGTCACTGACCTTTGACCCCGTACTACTGAATGGCAGTATTGTGTCTCTCACGTTTGATCTCAGGTACCGAGTAGTTTTCTTGACCCCAGAGCAGGGCTTTATGCAGGATAAAATTATTGCCAGTCACACATATTTTGGTGGACACATGGATGTTAACTGTTAAGCCAGTTTACAAACTTTTAAATGTGTCTGATGACCTGAAATGCACTACAAACACACATGTGACACCATTTTCACTCACTATCAAGGCATAACTAACAATATCTATGGTTTTAGAAGACTCTTTTGCTCCTTCATTTTTTTACCCGTCCACCCATATTTCTACCCATCCATATTCGGTCTCTACATAAAGCTATGCCCCATATACTGAGCATATCTCCCAGAACTTTGATCTACCTAGGTACTGCCCATAAGAGGGGCTTTTTATGAGGATTAATCTGCTAGCATGCCACTGTTGTACCGCTGACATTCTCCTATTTTACTGCTGATGTACCCCCATTGTACCGCTGATATACTATTGTATCGCTGACGTACCCCTATTGTACCACTGATATCCCTCCATTATACCGCTGACATACCATATTATACTACTGCTGTACCCTATTGTACCGCAGACGTACCCTATTGTAAAGCTGACGTACACCATTGTAACGCTGACGTAACCCATTGTACCACTGACATACCCCTATTGTACTGGTGACGCACCCCTATTGTACTGCTGACATACCCTGTTTTATCACTGATGTACCTCCATTATACCGCTGACATACCATATTATACTGCTGATGTACCCTATTGTACCGCTGGCGTACCCTATTGTAACGCTGACATACCCCATTGTACCACTGACATACCCCTATTGTACTGGTGATGCACCCCTATTGTACTGCTGACATACCCTGTTGTACCACTGATATCCCTCCATTATACCGCTGACGTACCATATTGTACTGCTGATGTACCCTATTGTACCACTGACATACCCCTATTGTACCACTGACATACCCCCATTGTACCACTGACATACCCTATTGTCCTGCTGACGTCCATGTGTTGTGTTGGCAGTGGCTGCTGCGGCCCAGTCTGGAGGGTCGTCCCACCTTGGAGGCGAGACCCTGGCAGCCATCATAGTGCCGTGTGTGCTCGTTGTCATTGCACTGGTCCTCGTTCTCACCATCTTTGCTGTGCGCCATGTCCGTCTGCAGAATAGCTTCCGTTCATTCGCCAACAGTCACTATGACACGCGCTCCGGCACTGCGACCTTCTCCTCCTCTGACGACCTCGGTATGTATCACTGTGTACAATTAACTGTAACGACAGTTTGTTTTCGGAAAAACATTCTTTCAGACATTATAGTAATAATAATTGTTGCATACCTTTTGTTTTCAGATATCTCTAAAAATATTTTGTAGTCAGACACCTTTGGCTAATGATCTTGTATCAGGTATAACTTCTCACCAGCACAACTTTATTAATAGTGTGAGTAGTCAAACAAGACACAACTTCACCACTTGTTCATGTCTGTAAATATTCTGACTTTGCATATGTGAATTATGTTTTGTATGTAATGTTTTCGTTTTCAGACAGTTTAGAATTTGTTTAGGTCTACTAATGCAAAAATGTGCAGTGCAAATATATTTTCCATTTCTATGGAAAAATAAAGGTATTATCTTTTAAACACAGTCATTGTGGTATCTTTCACAGTTAGCTCAGCTTAGCCTAACTGACAAATTTATCTGTCAGAATCCTTTGAAAAGACATGACTCGATTGGTAATGTGTATGGTCTATTCCATTACCTGCAGTCAGCCGGGGTGGCAACTTTAAACTAATATTTACAGAATAAAAAGTTGTTTATGCCTGTGTTTTCTTCAGAGTAATTACCCATGCCAGACGTTTATACTCCCAGAACAACAATATATCTTGTGACGTCCTGCAGTATGTCAACAGATGACTGTGTGACATATCGAACTGGAGATTTATGGTGATACAGTTAACACAATGTCCACAGTGTCTTCGTTGGACAAAGCTGTGCGTGAATGTGTAGAGAGAAGGTGGGTCTGTGTGTAGCGGTGTGTGTACTTTCGTTCACATCGATGTGCCCTCACATGTGTAGACACTTGCTTGAGTGTTGACTGCGTTTGTTGCAGAAGAGGAAGAACAACCAATGATCCGAGGCTTCTCTGACGACGAACCACTTGTGATTGCCTAGAGGTGCGCCAATGATCTTCAGCTGGTGGTGATTCTAAAGGAGAAGATTTCTCTCATGGTGATGAATTTTTGTTTGCCTAGAGGAGAAGCCATGATCCATGGCTGATGAAGATCCACTTGTGATTGCCTACTGAAGAAAACAATGATCCGTGACCGCTCTGGTCATGATCTACATGTCATGTCCTACATGTCATTGTCCAGAGGAGCAGCCAGTCTTCTGCGACTTCTGTGAATGTTTTAATCGTATAAATGGCTACGATCTTTAGTACATGTACTTCATGTGATTTTATGCATGTTTCTGTGCCTTGTGTGAGTCTACATGCACCGATATGTTATGCCTGGCTTGCAGTTATTATGTTAACATATCACACTGATATTGAATGACCACGGCATGGAAGTCGATTATTCCCGTTGTCAGTGTCTTCAGGAGTGCGGGGGGACAACCTCCTTACTGACACAGGTAGACGCGTGATACAGACACCTGTGTGTTTACTCCGGGGTCGTAAGCTTGGCCACTACATTCTTTGTCATACTTTTGGTGGGTCCCGTCCACCCACTCCATCAGCTACAGGCAGGTTATCCTGCAAGGCTGTGGAAAGGTTCTTACATATCACGCCACCCTTGTGTTGCTATAGTCAAACGCCAAGCCATGCAGCAGGCCGAATGGTTAGCTAGGCATATGCAGTAAAGGCTGATTTATGCTGTATATAAACATCCGCACTGGTAGTGGTCAACAGTTTTAGGTCCAGGGTTGGAGTTCAGCTACATTTTGTCACGTCCACTTATTAGTACATTGGATCAAGTCCCAAAACATAAATGTATCAAGGACATCCGATCGAGAGCAAGTCCAAGTACATTTCGGTCATAATGATCAACAGTAATAACTTTACTCAGGTGTTGATTGCTAAGTATTTTCAAAGTGTATCATTTTATTCGAATGTAATAATCCAGTTTCTTGGTTCATTGTTAATAAGTAAATGTTTTACCTCTCAAGAAACTTATTGTTTTATTTTAGTTGTAGATATAGTCCAGATGGACGTTCAGTGTTTTGTATCGTACAGGAAATACAGTAGTGAAGTATACTTTTTGTGTAACAGTATTCAAGTTATGCACTTGAAATATACTCGATATTTTGGGAAGTAGTATTTACCAACCGCAAGTACGTGTCATTTCAAAAGCCGAGTAGAGATACTGAAAAATGTACTTAATTACATGTCTTGACCCCCAACCCTGAGTAGGACTAAGGCCGGGCAGATGTGAAACTGCGTGAACTGGACTGGTTATGACGGTAACTTGAAGGCTACGCATGTGATGTTATGTAGAAGTGTGAGAAGGAATCCTCTCAGACACGGTTTGTTGTCACTGGCCGTCCTGGTCACTAATACATTCCATCCAGGGATTTCACTTTGTTACTTTGTGTATTATAGTTACCATGTCTCACGTTTCCATCCAGCAGAATTTGTGATATACATGGAAGTGAGTTTACACTCATGTTAGTGGTTGAGTTCCAGTTTCAGCGTTTTTATTCAAATAGTTTTATTGTCTGGTGGAGATCTGTAAGCTTTATGGAAATTACAATTTTTTTCATATTTTATTTTAAAGATTGTAGCTCAATGATCTGTTTGAATGTTGAGCAACCACTAAAATGTTGTTATATTTGAAACGCATTGTTACTTAGTTGCGTTATGTGAACAGGGATGCCTGCCATAATAATATATTATGTCATTCAGTTGTGTCCTACCAGCCATATTATTGAAACAGGAATTCGTAATTGATATTTTTGTAATGTGTGTATACCCTGTAGTTCAAGAAACTTCTCTCATCATTTTGACCAATGATTTATAGTTCAATTATAGTTAAATATGAAATATATTATGAGAGCGAGGCAAAGATCGGGCTCTATAAATTGACATATGTTGACATGTCAATGCCTATCTTAACAAGAGCTGTTGGCCAGTCATAGCCAGCAGATATATGGCTGATTTCTGTGCAGCTTTTTAATGATTATTATCCAAGTGATCATTCAGCCTTTGGCTTACTGGACGGTTCACATAGCATGTCTCGTAAATATTCAAGAAAGAATGGTGTTTGTGGCACTTTTAATTGTTTGTTATTACACAGCGAGGTTTGTTTACTTTTTCTATACTTTGATGTTTTTCACAATTGGTTTTGACCATGGGTTTTTAACAAAAGAATGAGTGGTCACTGTATCAGTATTGTAAATGTATCTACCGTTGTTTATACAACACGTCACCATCTGTTATTGTTTTGACTCAATGTATATGGACACTATGTTTTCAGACACTATACATTTACCAACAAATTATTTTATGTTGTATTTTTAGGACATAGTGACTGTATTCACACACTAATAGTACATAGTGACTGTATTCACACACTAATAGTACATAGTGACTGTATTCACACACTAATAGTACATAGTGACTGTATTCACACACTAATAGTACATAGTGACTGTATTCACACACTAATAGTACATAGTGACTGTATTCACACACTAATAGTACATAGTGACTGTATTCACCCACTAATAGTACATAGTGACTGTATTCACACACTAATAGTACATAGTGACTGTATTCACCCACTAATAGTACATAGTGACTGTATTCACACACTAATAGTACATAGTGACTGTATTCACACACTAATAGTACATAGTGACTGTATTCACACACTAATAGTACATAGTGACTGTATTCACACACTAATAGTACATAGTGACTGTATTCACACACTAATAGTACATAGTGACTGTATTCACACACTAATAGTACATAGTGACTGTATTCACACACTAATAGTACATAGTGACTGTATTCACCCACTAATAGTACATAGTGACTGTATTCACACACTGATAGTACATAGTGACTGTATTCACACACTAATAGTACATAGTGACTGTATTCACACACTAATAGTACATAGTGACTGTATTCACACACTAATAGTACATAGTGACTGTATTCACACACTAATAGTACATAGTGACTGTATTCACACACTAATAGTACATAGTGACTGTATTCACACACTAATAGTACATAGTGACTGTATTCACACACTAATAGTACATAGTGACTGTATTCACACACTAATAGTACATAGTGACTGTATTCACCCACTAATAGTACATAGTGACTGTATTCACACACTGATAGTACATAGTGACTGTATTCACACACTAATAGTACATAGTGACTGTATTCACCCACTAATAGTACATAGTGACTGTATTCACACACTGATAGTACATAGTGACTGTATTCACACACTAATAGTACATAGTGACTGTATTCACACACTAATAGTACATAGTGACTGTATTCACACACTAATAGTACATAGTGACTGTATTCACCCACTAATAGTACATAGTGACTGTATTCACACACTAATAGTACATAGTGACTGTATTCACGTACTAACACAATTACTCTTGTGCATTGTATGTGTTTCAGACAGTGGTGAATTTAATTAATTTCGGTGTCTGAATACATAAAGTCATTACATTAGGTTCAAGATGGTAATTATTAAACACGTTTCATAGCACCGTTAAAGTCTATATTATTTACTATTGCTGGAAAAAACAATCTTAAATGCTTACATAGTTTGAGGGCATTTTACCAAAGATGCATTTATTAAAGGACATAAGAACATGAATTCTGAATGAGGTATTTCAGACGTATTTTTATGTTAATCTTAGGACAAATGTTTGAAGAATATTGGATATACTTGCATTGTTTTCTGTTAGTATTCTTGTCACAAGTTCCCTGTGTCGGTTCAGAAGAATAATATATTTCTACATTTTTAATGAAGAATGTCATAGAATATGTATACAATATTTACCTGGAAGATGTTTTATGGCATCTGTGTTTGTGCTAAACACAGGGCTTTATGTGATGATCATGGTTATTCAGGGCCATAAACCCTTCTGCTTCATATGCTGTTTAATAAAGGCATTGTGTGCTCAGTGTGGTGGTGTTATCATTCACACAACTTCTGAATGTACATCTGAATGCGGACATTCGGTAGCAATTGTTGGCTGCCTGTCTCATCTGTTTCCCAAGTGTCCATATCTCTCTTGACAACTTTGGTGTAGATATCTTCTGGATATGAATTCCTTAGTGTATCTGCTGGCCATTGGGAGTGTCATCGTGTCGGTTTGTACTGGAAGGTTTTCAGTGAGCACTGTTTGAAAATTATCATCTGACAGTTGTGTGAAAATGTAACATTCTGTTGAAACCCATCCTGACAGTGTAATAACTATCACGTCTCGAGAATCTAAATTTAAAATATTTGTTAGAACTGTCCCAGAGAATTCAGCTATCTTTACAATAAAAACAATATGTATGGTAAGAAAATAAATATAAACAAAAATTACATCATGTTATAAGCTAGGCATGCCGATATCTTGTGGATTTATACAACAGTGGTGGGGACTCGGAGTATAATTGTTAAAATTATGTGATGTGTAAAGGGCTTCATTGTAATTGGAAGTAAGAACTCATTTCTATTTGCTGCACTGGTCATGTAAATGTCACCCTTTTGAAGGACTATGAACAGGACCATGAAAATAATATATGTATACCCAAGTACATACACATTAGTTTATATTGTATAATGTACAATACGATCTTACAATATATACAACTGTATAACTTCCTTGTAATGTGTCACTGTCACACAGACAAGAAACAAGTGAGTGGTAATAATGTTTTATTAGTGAAACATCAGATATAATTTGTTTATTTATACATAATACGTTGGAAGATCGCCATCATATTTGTCACACATAATCTATAACATAGATGATCACCAACCTGGAGATTTAAACAAACTATACGTAATGTTTCTTTCAATAAAACATCTTGAACACCGTATATTATTCATTAACTACATGTTGCAATCATATTTACTCTGTGTACATTTGATTCAATGTACCGACTTGGCTAATGCATTAGCAGCCATGGTTGTAGCTTTATGTACAGGTTTCATTGCTAGTTCTCCAATTATGCCTTTGTGCCATATTACATAGCAAAGTGTTGCACTAATGAGTATTGCAATAATGTACAAGAATAACTAATCTCCACACACAGAACTACCCGGGGTAGTTTACATAAACTTACATAATTTTACACAGAGAAAATAAATACTACCGGTAAGTAACTTTTTATTCTGAAGAATGACGCACTGTATTGTCTATTGGGCAACTGGTGCAATGTATTGCATAATGGCAAATGGTGCAGTTATGTCAACTGGTGCAGTGAATGGTATGATGTCAGATGGTGCAGTGTATGGTATGATGTCAGATGGTGCAGTGTGTGGTATGATGTCAGATGGTGCAGTGTATGGTATGATGTCAGATGGTGCAGTGTATGGTATGATGTCAGATGCTGCAGTGTATGGTATGATGTCAGATGGTGCAGTGTATGGTATGATGTCAGATGGTGCAGTGTATGGTATGATGTCAGATGCTGCAGTGTATGGTATGATGTCAGATGCTGCAGTGTATGGTATGATGTCAGATGCTGCAGTGTATGATGTTGGATGGTGCAGTGTATGGTATGATGTCAGATGGTGCAGTGTATGGTATGATGTCAGATGCTGCAGTGTATGGTATGATGTCAGATGCTGCAGTGTATGGTATGATGTCAGATGCTGCAGTGTATGGTATGTTGATGGTGCAGTGTATGGTATGATGTCAGATGGTGCAGTGTATGGTATGATGTCAGATGCTGCAGTGTATGGTATGATGTCAGATGCTGCAGTGTATGGTATGATGTCAGATGCTGCAGTGTATGGTATGATGTCAGATGGTGCAGTGTATGGTATGATGTCAGATGCTGCAGTGTATGGTATGATGTCAGATGGTGCAGTGTATGGTATGATGTCAGATGGTGCAGTGTATGGTATGATGTCAGATGCTGCAGTGTATGGTATGATGTCAGATGGTGCAGTGTATGGTATGATGTCAGATGCTGCAGTGTATGGTATGATGTCAGATGGTGCAGTGTATGGTATGATGTCAGATGCTGCAGTGTATGGTATGATGTCAGATGGTGCAGTGTATGGTATGATGTCAGATGGTGCAGTGTATGGTATGATGTCAGATGCTGCAGTGTATGGTATGATGTCAGATGGTGCAGTGTATGGTATGATGTCAGATGGTGGAGTGTATGGTATGATATCAGATGCTGCAGTGTATGGTATGATGTCAGATGGTGCAGTGTATGATGTCAGATGGTGCAGTGTATGGTATGATGTCAGATGCTGCAGTGTATGGTATGATGTCAGATGCTGCAGTGTATGGTATGATGTCAGATGCTGCAGTGTATGATGTCGGATGGTGCAGTTTATGGTATGATGTCAGATGGTGCAGTTTATGGTATGATGTCAGATGCTGCAGTGTATGGTATGATGTCAGATGGTGCAGTGTATGGTATGATGTCAGATGCTACAGTGTATGGTATGATGTGAGATGGTGCAGTGTATGGTATGATGTCAGATGGTGCAGTGTATGGTATGATGTCAGATGGTGCAGTGTATGGTATGATGTCAGATGGTGCAGTGTATGGTATGATGTCAGATGCTGCAGTGTATGGTATGATGTCAGATGGTGCAGTGTATGGTATGATGTCAGATGGTGCAGTGTATGGTATGATGTCAGATGCTGCAGTGTATGGTATGATGTCAGATGGTGCAGTGTATGGTATGATGTCAGATGCTGCAGTGTATGGTATGATGTCAGATGGTGCAGTGTATGGTATGATGTCAGATGGTGCAGTTTATGGTACAATGTCAGATGGTGCAGTTATGTCAACTAGTGCCGTATGATGTCAGATGGTGCATGCAAGTGAATGATGTGTTGACTGATGATGTAGTATGTGGTATGCTTTACCTGGCCATGAGAGTGCTGTTTGGTGCGTCAGATTTATACTGTTCTCATTACACAAATTGTTACGCAAGTATACAAGAATAAATTGGAAGAGTAATTAAATAACTTTTTTTATATGGCACTGAAGGATATTGAGAAAATCAATAGTTAAATACTTTTTAATAAATTATTCTGCACACAACAAACAACACAGAGTTTAACAGTCATAAATTGTCACAACCGATAGCTATGGCAGGAAAAGAATATCACGGCTTTTCGTAAAAATAAAACATGTCAGTCTATCATACTTCATAGTTTTAGATGTAATAAGTCGACTATCACAACACTTCTATGGTTATATGCATCATCTAACATAATATTTTGCACCCTCCAGAATATCTAAACCTACTAGTTCTGTATACATGTTACGAGTTAATAAATTTTCAGTATATGATCTGTTGAATTGACATTATTGTTCATCTACAAACATTTTTATGTCTTAAAATGGTTTCTTTTTAAAACTGCGAGCAAAGTCAGGCATCTACAACATTATTATTTATCTCGACATGAATTTCAGAATATTTTGAGCACATGACTGAGACATGTTATGGTGGTGTACTCTGTTCAACATGGGTGTCTTCTGCTGGTGACAGTTGACAGTCGACAGTCGTGCTAGTGTCAAAACATTTGCCAGATATGATGCATTGGTATCATATGGAATATGGTCACGCATTCACCATGATGATGAGTTTGTAGAGAAAATTAATCAAACAGAATCTGTCATTAAACATAGAGTGCTTTTTTCAAACACCTACTAACAAAATTGCAAAATACTTCTTCCATGTCACAAAGGACACTATTTCTGTAACACACCACACAAGTGGCGCACCCTTGTGTTGACAGACTTTTTTTAGTAACACAAATCACTGTTAAGGAGCAAAATGTATTTTAAGAGCAAAATCATCCTTTACAAGCTAACAGCAATGTTAGTGCACTGGAATGTAGGTTTGCTACCACACTGAACCTTGTGCAGTGTTGATATGATGCAGGTTCCTTAAATTACTGCTTAATGAACTAAACCATCTTGTTACATAGACACTGGATTGTGGAGAGATTTTCCTTGTGGATCACACAACAAACCTGCATAGGTCCAGGACCATCAGATGCTCTGTTCTTTCTGGATACAACAGACCATCTGTCGGTCCCAGAATGCGCTATTTGTTGGACAAAACAGGCCCTATTGGTCCTGGATACAACCGACCATTTGTTGGACCTTGACAAAACAGGCCCTGTCGGTCCTCGACACAACTTACCATTTGTTGGTCCTGGTTCAAACAGACCGTGCTTGAACTGCTCACAACAGAACCTGCTGGTTCTGACATGCAGAGAAATGGCACATCCACCGTGGTCACTCGACAGTCATGGACGCTGTCCTATGTCCAGGGTGTCACTCATGCAGATGAGTGTTGAACAGCTGTCAGTCTCTGCCCTAGTCTATTCTCCGGTCTCTCTTCAAGTCTTCCCACAGTTTCTTTGTCCAATGCACTAGTTTCTCTTCTAGTCTCTATATCCAGACTAGTCTCTGCACTAGTCTCTTTCAGTCTCAGTCTGCAGTTTGTCTTGAAGTCTCTGCACTAGTCTCTCTTCTCCACGTGTCCAGTCTATTCTCAAGTCTCTATATTAGTCTCTCTTCCAGTCATTGTCTCCAGGCTGTCCTTTGGTGTCTCTACTCATCACAGTACACTTCTCCTGGCATTACTACCACAGCTGCTGCAGCTTCTGTTGTCACTGCTGCTGTCATTGCTTCCATTGCTGCAACTACAGGTATTGCTGTTGATGCAGTCACTGTTGCAGCTATCACTGCTGCTGTTTCAGCTGTCACTGCAGCTGCTGTCACTATTGCAGCTGCTGTGTCCATGGTGCAGCTGTTGCTGTCACTGCTGCAGCTGCTCTCTGTCACTGCTGCAGCCACTGCTGTCACTGCCACTGCTGCCACTGCTGCTGTTAGATAAGTCTCTTCCTGCGAGACGGCACGTCTAGAGACAGCGCCTGGACGATCCATGGGTCACACTTTGTGCCTTCAATGAACTCATCCTTCGTGAGACGACCATCTCGGTTCTATAACACACAACTCACTGTCAGCACCACACAACACCTCACTGTCAGCATCAGAGAACACCTCACTGTCAGCATCACACAACACCTCACTGTCAGCATCACACAACACCTCACTGTCACCATCACATAACACCTCACTGTCACCATCACAGAACACCTCACTGTCAGCATCACACAACACCTCACTGTCACCATCACATAACACCTCACTGTCACCATCACAGAACACCTCACTGTCAGCATCACAGAACACCTCACTGTCAGCATCACATAACACCTCACTGTCAGCACCACACAACACCTCACTGTCACCATCACAGAACACCTCACTGTCAGCATCACACAACACCTCACTGTCACCATCACATAACACCTCACTGTCACCATCACAGAACACCTCACTGTCAGCATCACACAACACCTCACTGTCACCATCACATAACACCTCACTGTCACCATCACAGAACACCTCACTGTCACCATCACAGAACACCTCACTGTCAGCATCACAGAACACCTCACTGTCAGCATCACATAACACCTCACTGTCACCATCACAGAACACCTCACTGTCAGCATCACAGAACACCTCACTGTCGACGTCACACAACACCTCACTGTCAACACCACACAACACCTCACTGTCAGCACCACACAACACCTCACTGTCAGCACCATACAATATCATACCATATCAGTGCCACATAACACCTTGCACTGTCAGCACTATGCACTGTCAGCACCACTCACTGTCAGCACCACACAACACACATCACTGTATTGGCTCTGTATTCAGAGATGGTGTGTTCTCGACACCCTAAGAATCAACAAAGATAATTATTTTCTGTATTTTATGACTTCCACTTTCTCCCAATTCTGTTTATAACCATAAAATGATAATTTCTCATACATCGTGTATAGCACAGACTACATTCATATGCAAATATTTCTAACTTTCTATAACTAGGTACTCATTCATGCAGGTGAGTGAACTAGGTCAGCTTAAATATGCAGACAGTGATGTTATTTTTAAATCCATACTTGTCATTCTGTCATGTTACTTCCATCCATTACTTCTACTAGCATGACACCTAGACATATTGTGATCATTAAAAGTATGTACATTACAATAATTTCTACAGCAGTACCATAACAAAGTGGGATACGGCCATAATCCTAAAATTGTCCCTGATCCTTGGGAACTGCTTACAGTGGGGACGTCACATGTGGTCAACCACTTACTGTGTCCATCTGCGTGAAGATCTTATTGACACGTTTCTCAGGCGTGTCCTCGTCCTCGGGCAAGTCGATCATGTCACCAATCATGCTGTAGATCGCATCAACGATGTCAACCATCTCTTCTCGTGTCACATAGCCGTCATTGTCAAGATCGTACAGGCTAAACGCCCCTGAAGACATATCACAAGTTCCTTTTACAAACTGAAAAATCACACTACCCAGGTAGCTACAAAGACACGTATTGTGCAATTTCCCAAAAAGAATTTTCCCCACTGCTAGCACGTGGTGAACACCTCAGCTTGCTAGCATAAAGGCATTCTCCAAAAAGTCGGACAGTTGGCATTGGAACTGTAATTTTCTTCGTGTTTGATTTCTGTTAAACTTGGTAGCTATATCATATATACTCTGAGGAATGAATTGTCCAAATATTTTCATTTAAATCGAGAATTCACCAAATGGCAGCAACATAATTACAAAATTTAATTATCGTGTGTTACGCCCAGTACCAAGGTTTCACGCTCATTTAAGCATCATTAATAAAAAAATGTTTTTAAATATTTGAGACGTGTTGCTTTTGTTCGATACGTATGTTATTCTTCTTCATGAATTACATTTTTTTGTAAAAATATAAACACTGACAATGTGGTTGTGTTCATGGCATGTGATTCCATACGGCTCGAGGTTTTCTATGAGAATATTCAGAATGCCTATCAAACTATCTCGTGTATAGTTTAACACAAGGTTAAATTGTTTGCTGGTTGTCAGAACAGATACCAAGATCCAAGCTGTCTATGAGAACATTCAGTCGTCTGATCACAGTAGTTCATCTTACAGTTTAACACAATCACCCAAGGTTTTTGCTGGCTCAGTCGCTGGCTGTGTAAATCAATAATCAGACCAGCGACTGACACAGACCAATACTGTGGACATCAGGATTAGGTGACAGCTATTTGAGTGATCAGGAGCCTAGTCTCTAAGATGAAAAGCTCAGGAGGAAAATCCACCATAAAAAAGCATCGATCATAACCATTTAAAGAGCATTTAGAAATACATTTCACACAAAATGCTCATAATATTCATCATTTAGGTAATGGAATGGAATCTTCATCAGGAGCTGCACTGTTGACATATGGTTTAACTGTTAACACATGGTTTAACTGTTGACACATGGTTTAACTGTTGACATATGGTTTAACTGTTGACACATGGTTTAAGTGTTGACACATGGTTTAAGTGTTGACATATGGTTTAACTGTTGACACATGGTTTAACTGTTGACACGTGGTTTAACTGTTGACATATGGTGTTTAACTGTTGACACATGGGTTAACTGTTGACATCTGGTCTAACTGTTGACACATTGTTTAACTGTTGACACATGGTTTAACTGTTGACACATGGTTTAACTGTTGACACATGGTTTAACTGTTGACATATGGTTTAACTGTTGACACATGGTTTAACTGTTGACATATGGTTTAACTGTTGACACATGGTTTAAC
Organism: Ridgeia piscesae; assembly: GCA_025642075.2. Taxonomy (NCBI): domain Eukaryota; kingdom Metazoa; phylum Annelida; class Polychaeta; order Sabellida; family Siboglinidae; genus Ridgeia; species Ridgeia piscesae. The sequence goes on from JAODUO010000298.1 coordinate 315,714, forward strand.
TGTTGCCATGGTTTAAATGTTGACATATGGTTTAACTGTTGACACATGGTTTAACTGTTGACACATGGTTTAACTGTTGACACATGGTTAACTGTTGACATATGGTTAACTGTTGACATCATGGTTTAACTGTTGACACATTGTTTAACTGGTGACACATGGTTTAACTGGTGACACATGGTTTAACTGTTGACACTTGGTTTAACTGTTGACATATGGTCTAACTGTTGACATATGGTTTAACTGTTGACATATGGTTTAACTGTTGACACATTGTTTAACTGTTGCCATGGTTTAAATGTTGACACATGGTTTAACTGTTGGCACATGGTCTATCTGCCGAAATGGTTTAACTGTTGACACAGGTCTAACTGTTGAAATGGTTTAACTGTTGACATATGGTTTAACAAATTAGACAGAAAAGTAGTAAAATCGTACCTGAAGATACATTTGATCAATCGATTATCAAACATGTTTGACTTCTATATTTACACTATTATGCTCCAACATGCAGTATCCTGTACTGAAATGTTCCTCACATATGACAACCTTGACCTTTGTAATGCCAAAAACGTACATAATACTGTAAATTTGATTAATCTCTAATTTGCAATCACTAGCATTAAGAAAATGTTTGGCTGTAAAATAAATTGGATTTCTGGAGAAAAAAACAGAGTACGAGATAACATGCAGCTAAGTATTTTGAATTAGTATAACTTACCTGTTTTACGCATCATTAAAAATAAACAGTCACTCACAGTCCAGTTTCTCGTCCAGTGAACCCCGGGAAGTAATGGACAGAGCACAGATGAACTCCTTGAATGAAATTGAGCCATCCTACAATTCACAAAAAGGGCTGTTGAATCACCTCCCAATATTGCCTATATCATATTAATTTAAAATGCAATTTTTTTTATAATATCTGTATTTCTACAATTAACACAAAACATGCATTTTCTTATTTTTAATGTTATTGTAACACCTGCATTTAACAATGCAACACTTAGTAAAGCCAAGGTAATGTTGACATAATTAAGAAAGGTCAAGCCCAAGGCCAAACTGTAATTCTTGTAGTCCTTTCAAATATTGGAGCCATGAACACTATATTCCATATAAGTTTTCAAATGTTTTAGTATTGAACACAGGGACCAGCCTTACCTTGTTTGCATCAAAGACATTGAAGACAAAGTTGGCAAATTTGGTGGGATCTCCGTGAGGGAGGAACTGTCTGTAGATGTTGTGAAACTCCTGCAAGAACACAAGAAGCCAATGACAGAAACAGTCTCTTCCTCTTCCACAAAACTAACACAAGAAGCCAATGACAGAAACAGTCTCTTCCTCTTGCACAAAACTAACACAAGAAGCCAATGACAGAAACAGTCTCTTCCTCTTCCACAAAACTAACACGAGAAGCCAACGACAGAAACAGTCTCTTCCTCTTGCACAAAACTAACACAAGAAGCCAATGACAGAAACAGTCTCTTCCTCTTCCACAAAACTAACACAAGAAGCCAATGACAGAAACAGTCTCTTCCTCTTGCACAAAACTAACACAAGAAGCCAATGACAGAAACAGGCTCTTCCTCTTGCACAAAACTAACACAAGAAGCCAATGACAGAAACAGTCTCTTCCTCTTGCACAAAACTAACACAAGAAGCCAATGACAGAAACAGTCTCTTCCTCTTGCACAAAACTACCACAAGAAGCCAATGACAGAAACAGTCTCTTCCTCTTGCACAAAACTACCACGAGAAGCCAACGACAGAAACAGTCTCTTCCTCCTGCACAAAACTACCACGAGAAGCCAACGACAGAAACAGTCTCTTCCTCTTGCACAAAACTACCACGAGAAGCCAACGACAGAAACAGTCTCTTCCTCTTGCACAAAACTAATACGAGAAACCAACGACAGAAACAGTCTCTTCCTCTTCCACAAAACTAATACGAGAAACCAGTGACAGAAACAGTCTCTTCCTCTTCCACAAAACTAATACAAGAAACCAGTGACATAAACAGTCTCTTTATCTTCTCATAAAAACTATGCAGTCCTCATCAAATTGGTGATAATAACACATGCACAGTGCAAATAAATGAAAACAAGATAACAAAATATTGGCGGCAGTAAAATAATATAATGCATGTCTCACAGCCACTGGAACAGGGTGGTTTGGAAAAAATGAACCCCCACCTAAAAAAAATTGTTGTTGCTGCACCAAGTCTGTGTAATTCACTTCTTATTAGTGTTAAAGCGACATGATCAGTTCGTGGCTTTTAATTTTTATTGCAAAATCATGTTAATCAGTATAAGTTATAACTATTGTAGCGTCCTGATTGCCAATAAATGTTTTATCGAAACAGAACCGACTTCATAATGTTAAACGTCAAATGTTTATTAGAATCCCGATGCTGTCACTCAAATCGCCGCGAATGACACCCACCCTTTTTTTTTTGGGTGTGGCGTTAGTGGCGTCAACTTGTGTTCACGTGATACTGCATCGAGTGATCATGCATTTCCTTCTGGGCTTTTAGCCACGCCTACAAAGGTTTCGAAAACGCCTCGTGGTCAATGTGTACACAGAGTTAAGCGCCCTTTCTGCGTCTATTTTCAACCCCTAAATGGTACATGAAAACATATTTTGACTGTCTTTACGCTATAACAGGTATAATTTGATTTGCAATAAAAAATAAAAAGCCATGAACGGACCATGTCACTTTAAATAAGCACCAAATATACTTTCATTTTGCTGTTATCTAAACATTTATTGTATACAAATTGCTTATCTTCCTTATCTTCTGACCACGACTGTGGATGACTCCGCATTGTACATCATCACACGACAAAACTCATATTTTACGAGGATTACTGGCGCAAACAATAAGGACACAAATTTATTATTATTATTAAATGGGTCCCAGCGGTCAGATTCTCTATGATTTGTTCTCAGTTATTTGCGTCACATCACACATTGGTAGTTTGTCACTGATGGCCGATAGATCACTGTCGCCAGACAAATGTCTAGCAGTAATATCCCAGAGGTAAACCAACAAAATCAACAATTTGCAAACGCATGAAATGAAGAGTTACATGACAGAACAATCGCAGAAATCTGGAAGAGTGTAATTCGCAGAAATCATAAAACTGCATCTTCATAATCTGTAAAAATTATTATTAACATTAATGAAATGTTAACCCCGTATATACAGCTATGATGCGTGATCAGAATTAGGTGCAGCAACATTGTGATATGCTGATTGAATGTGTTTACTTAACCGTATCACGTTTAAATTGATTGCCAACTCTACGGGGGATTGGGGAGAACCAGCCATTCTACACGGGAAGAAAAAGATTTCTTCCGGCAAAAGGCCACAACTGATGTGACTACACATAGAATGAGCTGTCTACACAGCCTTCATGAGAACACGTCCATATGATTGATGGCTGCAGCATCCTTGATAGCAGAACACGAGCCATTCTGGCTGGCTGGCAGCCACGCTGGTAGCTAACTTGATGATCTGAACACCATGCCATGTTTGTAGTCTGTCTGCATATGCCTGTCTGCTGGCATGGTACCAGAGTGTGGGCATGGTACCAGTCTGTTGGCATGGTACCAGTCTGTTGGCATGATACCAGTCTGTCGGCATGGTACCAGTCTGTTGGCATGGTACCAGTCTGTGGGCAGGGTACCAGTATGTGGGAATTGTACCTGTATGTCGGCATGGTACCAGTATGTGGGCATTGTACCAGTCTCTCGACATGGTACCAGTCTGTCGGCATGGTATCAGTCTGACAGCATGGTACCAGTCTGTCAGCATTGTACCAGTATCATATGGCATGGTATAAGAATGCTGGAATGGTACATAACAATGCTTGGTAGATAACAAAATTGTGCAATTCCAGCTTCACAGCACAAGACCAACATGGCTGGGATGTCACTAGTTTGCCAGCTCTGAGGCTTCATACCACAACTGTAAATACATCACTGCGACCAGTCAGTCCGTCCGTCCATCCATCAAAATTAACCTCGTTAGGCCTAATTCACCTTTGTCATTCCATCTTGAAAACAGCTGCCTTGTGTAATGTGACAGGCTGCAACACTGACATCACCACAGCACACGTCTCAGTGTCACTGTCACATGACAGATGACTTAGTGTCACTGTCACATGACAGACTCAGGATCACTGTCACATGACAGATGTCTCAGAGTCAATGTTACATGACAGATGACAAACGTCTCAGTTTCACTGTCACATGATAGACATCTCAGTCATTGTCACATGACAGACATCTCAGTATCATTGTCACATGACAGATGTCTCAGTGTCACCGTCACATGACAGATGTCTCAGTGTCACCGTCACGTGACAGATGTCTCAGTGTCACCGTCACGTGACAGATGTCTCAGTGTCAATCACATGGCACAGAATCTCAGCTATTGCTTTTCAAAAACACTTCTTCCAGTCACGATTATAAAGCATTACTCTGTGTGTCAACACTAAACGCTAATGCAAAGTAAAGTGTGCACACCAGTAATGTTGTCCAGGTATTGGTCATCTGTCCAAGCAGACTGAGTCCCACCCAGTAAGCACACAGGCCACACACAGATCTGGTCAACTCTTGCTAGAATAATAATGTTCGTGCCCTGTAATTAGCTTCTGGGCAGTCGTCAAATAGCAGTCCACGAGGCAGACCACATCAATATTAGGATTTTAGCCGTATACAGTAAATGTGTGTGACTTTTATTTGCCAGCTTTCAATCAATGCCCTGTAGAAGTGTAGTTGGGATTTTTATGTGCATAACTGATCAATAAAATGGAAAATTGGTTTAAGAAGAACTACAGGATGAACAACAACAACCAGAAATTAAGGATCTGTATGAAGGCCACACATATCTGTGACACAACGAGAAAAGAGAATAATACAATTTATATACAATGTAAATATATATATATATATATATATATATATATATTATATATATATATATATATATTATATAAAATATCTATATAAAATATTTAATCCAGTTAAAGGGTTGATAACATATGTATGTAGGTATATATATATATATATATATATATATATATATATATATATATATACAGTATATATATACGTTGTATATAGGTATATAGGTACATATGTATGTATATGTTTATATATATATATATATATATATATATATATATATTGATGTATATGTATTTCATTTTTTGTGTGTGTATAAGGGATGAAATATATATATATATATATATATTATATATATATATATATATATATATATATATATATAAATTCATATGCATACACACACACATATTTGTGAGGCAGCGAGTGAGACTGGTCAGGTCGGAGTCTTGTGGTCAGTCTGACCAAGCTGTGTAATCTGTTAATGAGTGTCACATGACACTGCTGGGACAAGGCCTGATGAGCCTCTTTGCTTCGTGCAATTTCACGCACAGAAAGCAAGCATTGATCGCGCTCAGACAAACAATATTTACATGCCAACTGCTCACGTGGAGATAATCTCCACAGAAGGCGTCTCACCCGTAATCGCCGCTGCTAACTAGCTCTTAATTTCAGCTGAACACCACAGGACGGCGACATTGTAATCCGTGCAGGTGATATTAGTGTGAAACTAAGAAAGTATTACATGCTGACGGACAGTTGCCCCGGGACGTCTCGGATGGTAGGTGTTGTCACGAGGGCTGCTGCAACGCTCTCACGTTGACGTCTTCACCCCGCTGGCTGCTCATGGATGAAACAGGTACGACTCATGTGACAGTCTCACAACAATAATTTTTAAAAATTGAATGAAATATAACTGCAGCATTCCCATGAATGATATCTGGAGTGACAACTTGGAATGAGCTGAGAATAAAATGTCACATATGTTGATGTAGAGTTATGTAAACTGTAGAGTATATTCAAGTAGCACCAAATGTTCTATAGTACGTGTGTATTCAAACGACAAGTGTTTTGTAGTCTGTATTCAAATAGAACCAGTTGTTCTATTTGAATACTGACTACAAAACACTTGTTGTTTGAATACATACTATAGAACATTTAGTGCTACTTGAATAAACTCTACAAGTGTAATCAAATAGCATCAAGTGTTCTGTAGTGTGCATTGAAGTAGCATCAAGTGTCCTGCAATGTGTATTTAAGTAGCATCAATTGGTATGTAGTGTATTCCAATATGGCCAATCGTTCTGCAGTGTAATTCAAGTAGCATCGAGTATTCTGCAAGGCGTATTCAAGTAGCATCAAGTGTTATGCAGTTTGTGTTCAAGTAGCACCAAGTGTTCTATAGTGTCGATTCAAATGGACCAAGTGTTCTGCAGTTTGTATACAAGAAGCCCAAGTGTTATGTAGTTTGTGTTCAAGTAGCATCGAGTATTCTGCAATGTGTATTCAAGTTGCAACATGTGTTCTGCTGTGTGTGGTCTAATTGTTCTGTAGTGTAGCATCAAATGTGCTGCAGTGTATATAAAAGTAGCATCAAGTGTTCAGCAGTGTCTATTCAAGTAGCATCAAGTGTTCTGCAGTGTATATTCAAGTAGCATCAAGTGTTCTGCAGTGTCTATTCAAGTAGCATCAAGTGTTCTGCAGTGTATATTCAAGTAGCATCAAGTGTTCTGCAGTGTCTATTCAAGTAGCATCAAGTGTTCTGCAGTGTTTATTCAAGTAGCATCAAGTGTTCTGCATTGTCTATTCAAGTAGCATCAAGTGTTCTGCAGTGTATATTCAAGTAGCATCAAGTGTTCTGCAGTGTCTATTCATGTAGCATTAAGTGTTCTGCAGTGTCTATTCAAGTAGCATCATGTGTTCTGCAGTGTGTATTCAAGTAGCATCAAGTGTCCTGCAGTGTGTATTAATCTAGCGTCAAGGATTCTATGGTGTTTTCAAGTACAGCTGAAACATCAAAAACTACCAGCCTTAAAATATCCTCATAAATGAAGCCATTTAAAAAATAATTAAGCTGGAGAATGCTTTAGTGATGTTGAGTGTGACGTTATAACTCTGTCGAATTATTGCATTACAAAGAGAGGGATGTTGCAAATAGTTTGGTGTGAGATGGAGACAGCAATCTGTGAAGGTGACCTTCACGCGGCCCTGGCCAGATGCCGCGCAATAACATCCAAAGTAATTGAGTTGAAACCAAACCATGCACTTAATAGGAGCTTGATATGACACAACTGTGAGGTGGTGCATGGTGGTATGACTGGTGTGAGGTGGTGTTAGGTGATGTAAGGTGGTGCAATGTGGTGCAAGGTGGTATGATTAGTGCAAGGTGGTATGATTATTGTGACGTGGTGTTAGGTATTGTAAAAAGGTGCAAGGTGGTGTGATTGATGCAAAGGTTGGTAGAAGGTGGTGCGATAGGTGTGATTGTTGTGAGGCAGTCATAGCTTTATGTAGAGACACGTCCACACGTCATTTGGACGGGTAAAAACGAATATGGACGGGTAGAAATATGGGTGGACGGGAGGTGGGCGGGTAAAAAAATGAAGGAGCAAAAGTCTTCCAGATACTTGTAGATATTGTTAGTTATGCATTGAAAGTTAGTGAAAATGGTGTCACATGTGTATTTGTAGACCATTTCAGGTCATCAGACACATTTAAAAGTTTGTAAACTGGCTTAACAGTTAACATCCATGTGACCACAAAACATGTGTGACTGGCAATAATTTTATCCTGCATAAAGCCCTGGAGGCAGTTCACCAAAGGGCTGTAGCAACAGATTGCTGTGTCGCAGACAAAAGACTGGGGCTGACGGAGAATATGAACCATTTCAAAGCTCACATTAAAATTCGAATTATACCGAGCTTGCCTTTAATAATTACATAATATTTTCATTATTACTCCATATACGTATTCTGTTATCGCAACATATTTTACTGTTATTATAATCTGAAAACTAACAATGTTTGTATAATTTTCTTTTAATTTATTATTTACTGGCTGGTTATAATAATTCTATACTAATCCTTATCTGAACTTAACTGCCACTGTTTTCTATTGTGACGATTAAATAAACTGCTTTTAAAATACTGTTTGTGAGGCCCACAACGGCAGTGCAATGTTGTGTTCTAACGACAGATGCAATATAGCACAGCACTAACAGAACTATCACTAAATCCCTGCTGTAAGTCCTGTATACATCAAGCTAAATCCCCTTCCCAAGGTAAATCCAGGGTAATTAGCTGTCATGCTGTGTTAAATAAGAGTACCACTGTTTTGTGGTCTGGTCTTCACTCTTATGTCTTCTCTCTGTCACGTCATCAAGACGTTCATGTACATCAGTCATTATTAATATTTAAGCTCACTGGATCACTAGGCCTAATTATATCTTCAAGCTTTGGAATTAGATAATTTTGCTGTCTATTCATTAGTAAAATTCGGATAGTAGCATTAAGTGTAAATTACAATAATTAAATATAAGCTCGTGTTTATATTCCCCTCTTCTGCACTGCATGGAAATAAGTCGTAGACTCAGCAGACATAAATGACTGCATCCAGCGATTGTTGTCATAAATTCTCCGTTTTTCTAATGTGGCAGGAGATATTCATGGAAATCTCCTGGCTATCAGCATTTGTCTGCTTCATTCACTATTAATACCAATGTAATAGCCGTTTTTGCTCGAGCAAGACCTCAATTACGCTTCGTATTATGCAATGTACTTTATCCCCAGCTCACCTGGCATTTCTCATTATTATCCAGACATGACATATAAACCAGGACATGTGTGTTGTCACCACTATGGGACAGTCATTGGACGTCACCATTAACTACACTACTAGACAACAGTGTTAGTTACTTGATGACTACACTTTGAAAGATGACTGAAGTGTTCAGGATGTCTACACTTTAGATAGATGACTGAAGTGTTGGAGATGTTTACACATTGGATGGATGATTGAAGTGTTGGAGATGTCTACACATTGGATGGATGACTGAAGTGCTGAAGATGTCTACACATTGGATGGATGACTGAAGTGTTGGAGATGACTACACACTGGGTGGATGACTGAAGTGTTGAAGATGTCTACACATTGGATGGTTGACTGAAGTGTTGAAGATGTCTACACATTTAGATGGATGACTGAAGTGTTGGAGATGTCTACACATTGGATGGATGACTGAAGTGTGAAGATGTCTACACATTGGATGGATGACTGAAGTGTTGGAGATGTCTACACATTGGATGGATGACTGAAGTGTTGGAGATGTCTACACATTGGATGGATGACTGAAGTGTTGAAGATGTCTACACATTGGATGGATGACTGAAGTGTTGAAGATGTCTACACATTGGATGGATGACTGAAGTGTTGAAGATGTCTACACATTGGATGGATGACTGAAGTGTTGGAGATGTCTACACATTGGATGGATGACTGAAGTGTTGAAGATGTCTACACATTGGATGGATGACTGAAGTGTTGAAGATGTCTACACATTGGATGGATGACTGAAGTGTTGGAGATGTCTACACATTGGATGGATGACTGAAGTGTTGAAGATGTCTACACATTGATGGATGACTGAAGTGTTGAGATGTCTACACTTGGATGGATGACTGAAGTGTTGAAGATGTCTACACATTGGATGGATGACTGAAGTGTTGAAGATGTCTACACATTGGATGGATGACTGAAGTGTTGAAGATGTCTACACTTTGGAGGGATGACTGAAGTGTTGGAGATGTCTACACTTTGGAGGGATGACTGAAGTGTTGGAGATGTCTACACTTTGGAGGGATGACTGAAGTGTTGGAGATGTCTACACTTTGGAGGGATGACTGAATTTAGGACTACACTTTGGAGGAATGAATGAAGTGCCTTGGAGACAGTGAACTACACTTTGGAGGGATGACTGAAGTGTTGGAGATACTACCTAGAGGGTGTTTAAAGGGGTTGGAACTGGGAACAAGTATTGGGGGGATGGGGTGAATGCTGAACAAAGCACGGTGGACCCTAAGCACAGGAAAATCCTGGTGTTTAAATGGTGAACTTACAAATTTCTTGAGGGGTGGGGTAATAATGATAACAAGGCTGGGCCCCCGAAACTTTAAAACCCCCTTTTTTTTTTTTCTAGTGATGACTGTACTTTAAAGGGAGTGCAAAGACTGAGCTGTACAGAGAGTCCACCATGCAGAACAACCAAGTAAAGATGAGTGACTGCCTGCCTGCCTGCCTGCCTGCCTGCCTGCCTGCCTGCCTGACTGACTGACTGACTGACTGACTGACTGACTGACTGACTGACTGACTGACTGACTGACTGACTGACTGACTGACTGATGCTGGACTACTGACTGCTGGACTGACTGGCTGGCTGGCTGGCTGGCTGGCTGGCTGGCTGGCTGGCTGGCTGGCTGGCTGGCTGGCTGGCTGGCTGGCTGACTGACTGACTGACTGACTGACTGACTGACTGACTGACTGACACACAGGCACAGGAGCAGTTGTATTATCAGAATAACTGGAAATTTGACCGAATGGAAAGAAGAAATAAATAAATGAAAGCTATGCTACATGATAGGTCTCAGACAGAGATTAGTCCTTCACCGATCCGAGATCAAAGGTATAAAAAGAGAGTGCATTAGAGAGGTGGGTGGCGATAAGCCAAGAGCCGGCTACACAAGAGGTGTCCACTGGGGTATAATGAATGTAGATGTGAGCTAAGACAAAATCAATAATTACACTGATAGAATAACATGCATTGATCATATTGCACATGCCCAGTGGCTGGCTGCAGGACGCACACTGCATGTTCAGTTCCATAAGTTTGTGAACGTAACGCTTTTCAGTTACATATATTGCACATGCCTAAATATGTTATTCTGAAGCATCTCCACTATGAGAATGTAAACTTACTATCTTTGAAAACATGTCATAATATATAATCACATCCCTGTCAGACATTTGGATGACAGTGTAATGATATATAATTCTATCCTTATTGACACTTAATTGATTATCTAGTGTATGTATAATGTCTTATTTCAGTGCAACCTCCAATCTTCGTTTTCTTCTAAACAACAAAACTACAAAACAATCCTATTTTACACATATTCCATTTCCTGGTTTAGTCTCTCTAGTTCAATTTTGCTAATTTGTAAGAAAACGTCTTAAATACACTTTTTCTTTTATTTGAATTATAAACATATAGTTTATAGTAAGCATTTTAGTTGATTGTTGTTAATATTAACACTACTGAATAGTGTTTTACTTCGGATTTTATTGTTGAAATAAATTCATACAAAATGATACTGTACACACACACACACACATATATATATATATATATATATATATATATATATATATATATAATATATATATAATATATATAATATATATTATATATTTAATATATATATATATTATATATTATATATATATATATAATATATAATATATATAATATATATTATATATTTAATATATATATATATTATATATATATATATATATATATATATATATGTTAAAAATAGTAACGTTTTAAATAAATATATATATTATATATATATATATATAAAAATAATATATATATATATATACATATATATAATATATATTTATTTAAAGAATGGTGCCTATTTTGCTAACATGTGCATTCCGGATCGATAGTCAACTTGTCGAACTTGAAATCCTGTGATATGGCTATGGGAAGATCAAACTGGTGGCCTCATTAGTTGGTAGTAACGAGAAATTACTGTATCATTGAGTCCCTTGTAGCGTCCCTGCGACAACAGTGGGCTGGCTTGGGCGAATGTAAGTGTGTGACTAACTACTTTATTCGATTCAATCGGGCAGCCCCACGGGGCAACCCCTGACATTAGATGACCCAGTGCACCAGGACTCTTGAGGCAAACGCATTTAACATGTTGGGAACACAATAATGTGACGAGTGGTGCAAACACGCAGCACTAAACTGCAGAATGCGCGCGACAATGACGTCGTTATCCCACCACCATTGAGTGCAATAACTGAATCTGTGAGACCGAGGCTGTCGCCCCGGTGACACTCATCACATCTGTCTTCCTCTGTCCCCGACAGCAACGCTGTCAACTTAACTGTTTCTCACGACGCAAACCATCCACTACGACTAACGTGTGTGGTCAGTAGCAACTCTCCACTATGTGTGTGGTTAAATATAGCAACTGTCCACTACATTTGCGATTAAGTGTAGTAAATGTCTATTGTGAGTATGGTCAAACGTACCAACTGCACATTAAAGCGACATGATCAGTTCGTGGCTTTTTATTTTTATTGCAAAATCATGTTAATCAGTATAAGTTATAACTATTGTAGCGTCCTGACCGCCAATACATTTTTATCGAAACAGAACCGACTTTGTAATGTTAAACGTTGAATGTTTATAAGAATCCTGACGCTGTCACTCATATCACCGTGAGTGACCCCCACCCTTTGACCTTTACCAACTGGGAGCTGTGCACCTGACTGGGTGCGTGACGTTAGTGGCGTCAACTTGTGTTCACCGTGATACTGCATTGCATTTCCTTCTGGGCTTTTAGCCACGCCAACAACGGTTTCGAAAACGCCTCATGGTCGATGTGTACACAGAGTTAAGCGCCCTTACTGTGTCTATTTTCAACCCCTAAATGGTACATGAAAACATATTTTGACTCTCTTTAATAATAAGTATAATTTATTTTTGACTGTCTTTGATAATAGGTATAATTTATACTGTATAACATGATTTTGCAATAAAAATAAAAAGCCACGAACTGATCATGTCGCTTTAATGTTCTTCCCGCAACAGAAGCAGTGGCCAGTTGTCGCACCATTACTGCATCTATTCAGATGTCATTTCTGTTTTCAGAAACGACAATAATACTTTCTTAATACGTATTCTTCTGAAACCAGACAACAATTATTAGCTATATTTATTAAGTTTGCTAAAGATAATTTCTCACTGGGGGCATTACAAAGCAATATTAGTCAATCATCATCATCCATTTGGCAGCCACAATCGTCATGTTGATTAGTCTGCATCCACCTGGCAATTTAGGTCACCTAGGAAATACAACCACCTGGCAATTACGTTCACTCTAGAACAGTCTTGCTAATCCAGCCACCTCTTCATCCAGGTTACTTCTGATCAATCACAAGGGTGACCTTGTTACAGAGGGTTAACTGCAATAACAGGGGGATCACACACACATGCATGCATACATACACGCATGCATGCACGCACGTACGCACGCACGGACGCACGCACACACATATAAGGAGTTGCACTGACCTCCTGTCGTAGAATGCCGTCAGGACAGTCCTTCATGAAGTCTTTGTACCTGCAAGTAACCACCACAAGTGTTTTAAACATTGTATTACTCCATTCACATCTCTTACATAATCAGTGGCAGTGATAGAGAGCTCCACAGGCACACAAGCAGCACCACGTCCTGGTCAAATTATGCTCATTTGTGTAAGTGTAAGTGTAAACAGCACCATGTAAGTGTAAACAGCACCATGTAAGTGTAAACAATATCATGTAAGGGTAAACAACATGTAAGTGTAAACAACACCATGTAAATGTAAACAACACCATGTAAGTGTAAACAACACCATGTAAGTGTAAACAGCACCATGTAAGTGTAAACAGTAACATGTTCACGTAAACTGCAGTGTGGACAAATTCACTTACACAGCATATGTGTGGGGTGGGTGGGTGGACAGGTATGTGTATGTAACCAGTTCCACATGTCAATAAACAGCACATATCAAACACTACATGAACATCACTAAAACTAGGGGTAAATTGACAAAACGTCATCGACTTCAAATATACCCCTTTCGAACATTGTATATTGTAGTACTGTAGCAAAATTTGCCTGTTGATATTGTATTTATTGTTGTTAACAATATTCTGAGTTCTGAGTACAATGTTCCGCATAAACGTTCATATATCCTAGAACTATGTGAACATCACTAGAGCCTGTTCATGGAACACACCAGTGATCAATATCAGCTACATGTTCATAACTGTCTGCAACAACATTTTCATCAAGAAAATCCAATTTGCTTGCGAATTGTTTCAAGCAGCGTTAAGTGGATGGTTTCTTCAACATCACAGGACATACGGATCACTAATCCAAGACTGATCCATTGGCATACCTTTGAGTGATCCATCGCGGCAATATTTTCTCCAAATGTCCACTAATATAATGTTGGTGTGAAACTTAATTTATTCTGAAATATGACTCGTTTGGCTAACGGACTGGATATACATCGAGTCGGGCCGGTGGGCCGGGCCAGGCCGGGCTGTCGTCACGGCTAATCTGATGAGAACTAGAGAGATGCAGGCAATTACGGCCGGAAATTGGTGCCACTCTCCTCAGCCTGGTTACTGTGTGTGAAAATCCAATCATGCGCGGAGCACAATTCAATTTTGATCAGCCTCGACGTCGATGAAGACATCTGCAATCTCCCGAAATTGACCGGGCCATCGGTCGGCGCCTGATTTAGCAATGTCGTTAGCGAGCGAAAATGATCAGTTTAACTCAATTGGTGCGAGGGTGCCTTGGTGGAGCTAGATAAAAATAGGCGTCCTCCGTGAAGTAATTAAAGACTTGGGGGAGTCAGGCACAAGGAACTCAAATCATTTGCTTGATGTCCCTCAAGTTATTAAGTGACTAACTTCACTTACTTGTCAGCAACCGGAGGTATTTGTTGAGCGGAGCATATCAAATCAAGTATTTGCATTACGGTCATTAACGTTCCTCGGTCAATATCTGACCGGAGATAGGTGTATCGCGAAATCAAATGATGATAATTAACTCGCGTACTCACCATTGTTGTAGTTCTTTCTTGTCGACTACAACAAAATACCAAGCTTACGTCAGTGAATGACATCATAACTATTTACGAGTCATACATATTTACATACATAGATAAAATCCATGTTTGGTTTATAGATACAAGTGTTATATAATGATTTGTTTCTAATGTTGGCTTATCGAGCTGTCAATATCCAACTGATAGCATTTTGTTCAGCCATTTCTTGGGTATACATCAACAGCATTACATTCTGCTGAATCAACAGCCTGGTTAACAACTAAATACAAACATGCAACAATTGTAATACCGGGTGGTTATTATTGGTTATTATATATGTATATCATTTAGGAAATGTGTTATCATTATTAAATTTTGTGACCTGTGACACCAGAGATAGTTAAATGTTATTTTGAGTTATTGTAATCAGGTGTGTACTCATGACTTTTCCAAATAAACAATAATCTTAGTAAAACCGAACATGTATGATCGAAATTTTTCAACAAACAGAGTTTTCATAACACTGGAATGCATTTGTTGTCATTTAATGAGGTGTCCCATTCAAATTGTTTAGTCAAACACTGGTCACAATTTGAATGGGCCACCTCACTATTTTTCCAAGCCATCTTGTCCAACATATCCAGAAATTGCTATCTCATAGCTATTTCCTGAGTCCCTCCTGGCTATTTACAAGTAGTGCTACATTTCCCCCACTAAATGTCAGGCAATCGGTTAAAACATACTTCATAATGAAGCTAGTTTTCAAAATAGTTCTTGGGGGCATACCCCCAGACCCCTACAGGCATCACATCAGGTCTTTAGCACTTGCTCATTCTACCCAGGGGAAACACTGACATTCAACTAGTAAACAATTCAGTCATTTTGCAGATATGCACCCCTATCGGTACGTATCTGTGAAGTCTGATTGTTCGCACACTTCTAACCAGAAAGATGGGATGATGCACAACAGGGCTTTATGCAGGATAAAATTATTGCCGGTCACACATGTTTTGGTGGACACATGGATGTTAACTGTTAAGCCAGCTTACAAACTTTTAAATGTGTCTGATGACCTGAAATGGACTACAAACACACATGTGACACAATTTTTACTCACTTTCAAGGCATAACTAACAATATCTATAGTTTTGGAAGACATTTTTTTGCTCCTTCAGTTTTTACCCATCCACCATATTTCTACCCGTCCATATTCGTTTTTACCCGTCCAAATGATGGGTGGATGTGTCTCTACATAAAGCTATGACGCACAACTTATCTAGCAAACATCCTACTAGTAACTGTTACAAGCTGACTGTGAGCCATAGGCACAATGTCACTTTAACATCAACAAGACCTTGATATTCAGTCATTTCCAAAAGTGAGAGGCAAGAAATTAAATGTGTGTGGCCTGTACGTGTTACTAAGCCACACTACTGCTTCAGCTCTTCAAAGTGGCAGCATTGTTCTCTATTTAGCTGTGAATGAAACAAAAATCCATAAGTTATTGTGAGCACTGGCAGCCTCGCAGAATGTGCTTTATTAATGGCCGTCACAACGCAGCGTTATCACTAAGCCATCAATTAATTGCTCTTGCTAAGCTGCAGAAATCAAAAATGACTTCTTTCAAACATGAATGGGTACAATAAAACATTATCAATCAATATTATAATTATAACAGATTTTAAATAATAAACACATTTATATTTAGTAAATTATATGCAGACATAGGCAGAGGAAATGTTGATATTTCTCTGTGCTAACATAGATCATGAGTCACAATTTGCTTTTAATATTCATGATGTTTTGTTTAAAACTAAATGTTATGATTTATTAAATGTTCACTTATTAAGTGTAAAAACAGTGTAACTTTCTCTTCCAGAAATTTTTTAATAACGATTGTGAAAAGCTATTTAGCCAATTAACTCCTATTATAATATTTTATGGCTACATTCCAAGCTGCAATCATGTAAATTACATTAAATACTCCAAAATAGAAATATTTGAAAGCAACTTGGAAATAACATTTACATTTTGTTCATTAATGAGCACACATAAACATACTTTTTCCAAAATAGTTTATAATGAAATATGATGTATTCATGCATTTTTACAAGCATGACAATACAAGAATCATGATTTTCAGGATGACTATCAATTATGTGTAGTGAATGTTTTATTTCCACTCAAAATCATATAAACTAACACATAAATGACAGTAAATGTTTCCGCAACATTGGTTGCATAGCAACATCAGCAGTAGATATAACAACAACAATTTCCAACTGGTCATACATGACAGGAGAGTTGGTTTAGCTTTTAATTGTCAGAGAAAATGACTGTCACGCGCAATGTTTGACGACCATAAACTGTTCACAAAATACTTCTGCTATTGTATCTACCATCTACCAGCATCCTCATGCAGTTCACTTGCAGAATAACTTGTTTATCACAGTGTGTTTTATGTAAGTTCTATGCTACGACTTGAGATGGTTATTCCAGAACTTGTAGTTCTAGGATCTATAAGTAAATGCAACATTTCTCACAATAATGTATGTGATGTTGATGTTTATATATCTATTGATAAAACAGAGAAACCATATCCAACGATATATAATCACAAACACTGAACAAAATTCACAACTCTTGCAGTATATGTAAGTAAAAAGTTAGTACATTTCATTCTTTAAAAAAATATATAATTAGCTCAGATGCAAATTTGCATTAGAAGCATCCATACATTTTGGGGATGTTTAATGTAAGCCTACATTTCAATGATTCAACATTTCAACATGTCGTTTGTGTAGGGCCTAACAATTTTTTATTATGTAACGGTTATGGTAATTATGACAAAGTTGGGTTAAGATTAAGTAATTTGATAAGATACATTTTATTTCAGGATAGATGCTTGTATCATTGCTCAACCTGAATTAATGAAACTAAAGATAAAACAAGATATCAGTATACAGATGGATACTGTTTCAAATGCTGTCAGTGACAATGCCCATTGGCTTGTGGCATAATGCCTAAATCTTGCAGCAATGTGACTTTTCACAAGCACTTAATGCAGTGATTCCTACTGTCACATATCTTTTTTATATAACATCTCACTCATCAATCAGTAATGCGAAGAGAAAATAAAAATGGATATTCATAATTAGGTAAAAACATACATCGGCACTGACTGAATTTCTCCAAAAATTATTAACTACAAATGAAATTATATTGGTGCCATAGTAAAATACAAGTCTCCCATTTGGTGCTATAATTCCATACATTTATTGTTTGGCCTACCCGGGCGTTCAAGCAATTACGTAATGCTAACACTAACAAACAGTCCTCCCATTGAGCTGGCGTTGTGTATTGTCACTTACACCCACCGAGTCCTATTACACAAGGGACAAGATCGGACGGCACACCTTCGGCTCTGTTTGAATACAATACACTCGATACGAATGGTGTAAATCCACTGCCGTTTAGCGACACTCGACTATATCTACCAGATCTCTTTATCTCTTTATCAGAAACCCAGCGGCAAAAACGCATGCAGTGATTTTGCCGCTGTTCACGTTTTCTGCAGCCGGCGTCGCTGTGACATTTGATAGCCCGCCCATTCGTCGTATACTCACAGTATGTCGATTCCAATAGCTCCTTGAGGTCGGCTGACTTTAGCTTGCTCGAGCTTTTTCCCATTTCGACAGGCGCTAACACTTTCATAGCAGAGTCGACTGCGAGCGTCACATGTTGCGCGCACTTGCCCACACAAGCGTCGAGAAACGATGCGACGAGAATCGAAACGCGGGCCACGCGTTGTGACAGTCATATTCTAATCAGGTCATGTGACTCGATGCCATCGCACGCAGCTTCCGCGCTCGCACGTTCGCGGTGGCACAATCGAATAAACCAACGATGTTGTTGACTGACGGTCAGATGGCATTTGCATGTTCCGAGTATTGACATAGTCATAGTCGGAGAGTGGCATGTGCGAATTGTGATCAGATTTAGTGTTGACACCGCAGCAGTGGCCTTCGTCTTTCTCTGTTCTACTCGTGCAACTGAAATGTGATATCGTCCCTGATATGACACGTAATTAATACACTTTCATTTATAATAATATGTTTGAAGTAATTATGCACGCGCACAGGGTCTACGCATGCACCACGCACGCAGGCTTGCACGCACGCACACTATAGGCCTACGGTACCCCTCTAACCAAGGCAATATGTCTCAAGGTGAGCAGTTAGATGGTTATTTATATGGGGTGTAGAACATTATATATATAAAAAAACGCACAACTCACAAACATACCAACTGCGCAATGGACGCGCACGCACGCACACACGCACGCACGCACGCACGCACGCACGCACGCACGTAGTCAGGGCCGGACGGGCGGGCGGGCGGGCGGGCGGGCGGGCAGGACGGCAGGCGGGCGGGCAGGCGGGCGGGGCGGGCAGCGGGCGGGCGGGCAGGCGGCGGCGGGCGCGGCGGCGGCGGGCGGGCGGGCGGGCGGACGACGACGGACGGACGGACGGACGGAGGGACGACGACGGACGACGGACGGACGGACGGACGGACGGACGGACGGACGGACGGACGGACGGACGACGGACGGACGGACGGACGGACGGACGGACGGACGGACGGACGGACGGACGGACGGACGGACGGACGGACGGACGGACGGACGGACGGACGACGGCGCGGCGTGCGCGCGCGCACACACACACACACACACACACGCACACACACACACCACACACACACACACACACACAGACAACAGCAACACGCACCACGCACACGCACACGCACACGCACACGCACACGCACACGCACACGCACACGCACACGCACACGCACACGCACACGCACACACACACACACACACCACACCACACACTCACACACTCCACCACGCACGCACGCACGCACCACGCACACACACACACACACACACACACACACACACACACGCACGCACGCACACACACAACGCACGCACGCACGCACGCACGCACACTATTTATTTCGAAGTCGTCATCATTGTTGTCATTAGGCCACTTGGACGTAATGGAGGTAGCAACTACCATGCCTTAGATCACGCCTTCTTATTGGACAGTCGTGACGGAGTCAGACGATCGTATCGGACGTATCCATTGGAGGATTTCCTTGGCCCAACCATAAATCATAAGTCTTGTCAACGTTGTCTTTCGTTACGGAGTGTGCCGCTCGCACGCTTCTGCCCCGGCAGTGTGATATGCGACCATCGCTTCTCAATGACAGAGCTGCTTTGTAGCAGGTTTGTTTAATGACCAATAGATGACGTTCGGATTTGTTTATCCGCCCCATCTCTCTTTCTCTCTCCCCTCTCCCTCTCCCTCTCCCTCTCCCTCTCCTCTCTCCCTCTCCCTCTCCCTCTCCCTCTCCCTCTCCCTCTCCCTCTCCCTCCGCAAGCCCGGAGTAGGTCTAAAGACTGCCGGTTATTGACTGTGACTGTTGTCTGCCACGTTATCACTCAGACACCAACCAACCACAATAATATATAATATTATTACCGATACTGGCGAGAACCAGCACAATGTGGTACTGGTGGTGTATTTTGCAATATAAAATAATAATTTCCCGTCAATCTCGAAGATGAAACACTTATTAGATATTGTTGTCGTCTTTGGGGGCAGGAGGCAGACGGACGCAGGAGAAGGTCGTCCGAAATGTCAGAGGTTGTTATTGTGTCACTAGCTCTAGGAGACACTGCCGCATCAACCACGGGACAGTTCGGCTACGTTCTGACATGAAAAACAGAAGATCGGTAAATGTCTAGGAATTCTACGAATGTCTCTTGAGGCGGGAGTCCATAATTACATGAACGACCATCGACTTCCGAAAGATACACGATTTAGCATATCCTACGTGTCTATAAACTGAGAGGTTTCAAAACCTAATCAAATCAATATAAACAATATGATAATGTATAGAATACATCAAATGAATAACATTATAAAAACTGCGTGCATGTGTTGAAAGTGATTGACAACGATTTTATTTTTAATGCCGTGAGACTTGCATTTTTTCGTTAGAGAAGTTCAACTAAGAGACATGACGGATGACGTCCAAACACAACTAATTAACATTTTATTTTGTTGAAACATCGCGTATTTTACACATTTTTGCAGTTTGGTCGGGCGGCCAAACATGAGACACAATCTCTGACAAATAACCGATCTCCTGCTTTGTTACAAATAGTAACCATTTTAGATGTTATTTCTTTAAATAACTGACTATAGCATGCGTTGTTGGATGTGTAGTAGGGCGCAGTGTGTAGAACTTCGGGTTTTCAACTACGATAACCTGGGTTCAAACCCTATGTTGCCGCGTGGAACCTTGGGCGAGTTTAGTCTCTCTACGTTGCTCCAGTTCACACGGACATACCAATGACTAATTAATAGTATTAGCGCATTAATTGCAGCGTGGCCGAATGCTTCCCAGGATAGTCGAAATGGTGTTTGATTGAACAGGTCTGCCAGGGATTAAAGTGTAACGCGCTTTGATCAGTGCTGAGGACAGGATACTGCGACATATAAGCTATTCTACTTGATGTCAGACATCTTTTTTGCTATTGAAACATATTGGCATAAGTTTGGTTAAACGCGATTTGGTTTTATACAGCATGAAAACATCACAACTTTCCAAATCAGTTTATTATAATATCTCCGTATGCCTCGGTGATTATTTTTGTCTTCGGTTAAATAATTAATGGTAATATTTTGTCATTTAGACGTGTCAACTGGACGAGTGTTGGTTGTGTCGCAGTGTCAAGTGGACGAGTGTTGATTGTGTCGCGGTGTCAAGTGGACGAGTGTTGGTTGTGTCGCGGTGTCAAGTGGACGAGTGTTGATTGTGTCGCGGTGTCAAGTGGACGAGTGTTGGTTGTGTCGCGGTGTCAAGTGGACGAGTGTTGATTGTGTCGCGGTGTTAAGTGGACGAGTGTTTGTTATGTCGCAGTGTTAAGTGGACGAGTGTTTGTGTGTCGCGGTGTTAACTGGACGAGTGTTGGTTGTGTCGCAGTGTCAATTGGATGAGTGTTGGTTGTGTCGCGGTGTTAAGTGGACGAGTGTTTGTTATGTCGCAGTGTTAAGTGGACGAGTGTTTGTGTGTCGCGGTGTCAAGTGGACGAGTGTTGGTTGTGTCGCAGTGTCAATTGGATGAGTGTTGGTTGTGTCGCGGTGTTAAGTGGACGAGTGTTTGTTGTGTCGCAGTGTTAAGTGGACGAGTGTTGGTTGTGTCGCGGTGTCAAGTGGACGAGTGTTGGTTGTGTCGCAGTGTCAAGTGGACGAGTGTTGGTTGTGTCGCGGTGTCAAGTGGAGGAGTGTTGGTTGTGTCGCGGTGTAAGTGGAGAGTGTTGTTGTGTCGCGTGTCAAGTGGAGGAGTGTTGGTTGTGTCGCGGTGTCAAGTGGAGAGTGTTGGTTGTGTCGCGGTGTCAAGTGGAGGAGTGTTGGTTGTGTCGCGGTGTCAAGTGGAGGAGTGTTGGTTGTGTCGCGGTGTCAAGTGGAGGAGTGTTGGTTGTGTCGCGGTGTCAAGTGGAGGAGTGTTGGTTGTGTCGCGGTGTCAAGTGGAGGAGTGTTGGTTGTGTCGCGGTGTCAAGTGGACGAGTGTTGGTTGTGTCGCGGTGTCAAGTGGACGAGTGTTGGTTGTGTCGCGGTGTCAAGTGGAGGAGTGTTGGTTGTGTCGCGGTGTCAAGTGGAGGAGTGTTGGTTGTGTCGCGGTGTCAAGTGGAGAGTGTTGGTTGTGTCGCGGTGTCAAGTGGAGGAGTGTTGTTGTGTCGCGGTGTCAAGTGGAGGAGTGTTGGTTGTGTCGCGGTGTCAAGTGGAGGAGTGTTGGTTGTGTCGCGGTGTCAAGTGGAGGAGTGTTGGTTGTGTCGCGGTGTCAAGTGGAGGAGTGTTGGTTGTGTCGCGGTGTCAAGTGGAGGAGTGTTGGTTGTGTCGCGGTGTCAAGTGGAGGAGTGTTGGTGTGGGGTCAATGCGAGGGCCGTGTCAAGTGGAGAGGTTGTGTTCGGGTGTAAGTGGAGAGTGTTGGTTGTGTCGCGGTGTCAAGTGGACGAGTGTTGTTGTCGGTGTCAAGTGGAGATGTTGGTTGTGTCGCGTGTCAAGTGAGTTGTGTCGCAGTGTCATGGAGAGGTGTTGTGTTGTGTCGCGGTGTCAAGTGGACGAGTGTTGGTTGTGTCGCAGTGTCAAGTGGACGAGTGTTGGTTGTGTCGCGGTGTCAAGTGGACGAGTGTTGGTTGTGTCGCAGTGTCAATTGGACGAGTGTTGGTTTGTCGCCAGTGTCAAGTGACGAGTGTTGGTTGTGTCGCGAGTGTCAAGTGGACGAGTGTTGGTTGTGTTGCAGTGGCGACCTCTGGCGCCGACACGTTGCACTTGTCGCCACGAAGGAGCCGCTGATGTCCACGACAACGATGACCGCCTCCCCCCGTCAGCCGCCGGCTCTGTCACGGCCGGACACCGTGTCTGACCACACGACGAAGTGGTTAGCATCACCTAAGTCTTTAATCTGAGTCATGACGATGACGATGACGATGACGATGACGATGACGATGACGATGACGATGACGATGACGATGACGATGACGATGACGATGACGATGACGATGACGATGACGATGACGATGACGATGACGATGCGATGACGCGTTAGGCTTATCGAGAATCCAACAATTGTTCAGCTTAATCTACCATCTACTTCTACATCCACCTGAGACGGGAGTACATTATTTCAAACAGTACCTGTGCAGGAGGTTAGACAATGAAATCCCAGAAAAGTTTCCATTTCCTTGAGTGGGATATGACTAGTGCTTATCATGTCTCTTATGCAAAGAAAAACCACCAGAAGCATCAGACATCATTATACTATCGCTTTGATTGACATCATTATACTATCGCTGTTATTCAGCAGAGTAGCTGTCAAATTATATTGAGGCCCCGGTAATGTTTGTGTAATCGTCTTAGAAAACACCTCATCAAGATTTTGTGAAACGTTTCCTTCTGATTGTCTCCACCTGATGTGGTTAGCGACGTAAAGTGGAACCTCACTGATACGGTCACTCTCGGGTAAAGTGGCCTGAGTTGCGAGGTGGCCTATTTAGCAAGACAACTTTCCTACAATTTACCGTTACAAAACTAACTTGCATTCCCCTCATTACGTGTCCATTTGTGTATTTCTGTGTCTGCTGTCTCTGTAAAAACATTTGCTGATACCCTGTCCACGTAACTAGCCCAGCGCATCCGACTTCTTACACACATTCCTGGTAGGTCTAAGTCCAATTTCTTTCCTTCCATCCTTCGTCTCTGTATCTTCCTTATTTATGTTGTCCTTCACACCCAATTGTCTGCCCATATATGTAAATAACTCACACGTTCCCTGCACCGACAGACCCCTGTCGCCAGTGACCCGCTTTATGCCACGAAGCCGCCGCGCCAAAGTGCCTTCCCCGACCCACTGACGATGCCAAGCGACAAGGCGAACGTGCGAGACCCCCGCTCCCGACAGACGCTCTACGACCGTCTGCCCCGCCACTACCCGGGCGTGTGGATGTCGGCGGACTCCCTCAAGGTCGCCGACATCGTCGCCAGAGTCACCCGACCCACCATCGCAAGCGTGTCACGCGCCGACGCCTGCATCCGTCACCGACGTCACATATACAGGTACACCCGTCACCGACGTCACATATACAGGTACACCCGTCACCGACGTCACATATACAGGTACACCCGTCACCAACGTCACATATACAGGTACACCCGTCACCGACGTCATATATACAGGTACACCCGTCACCGACGTCACATATACAGGTACACCCGGCACCGACGTCACATATACAGGTACACCCGTCACCGACGTCACATATACAAGTATACATATCACCGACGTCACATATACATGTATACATATCGCCGACGTCACATATACAGGCATATATGTCACCGACGTCACATATACAGGTACACCCGTTACCGGCGTGACATATATAGGTACACCCGTCACCGACGTCACATATATGTATACATATCACCCGTCACCGACGTCACATATACAGGTACACCCGTTACCGACGTCATATATACAGGTACATCCGTCACCGACGTCACATATACAGGTACACCTGTCACCAACGTCACATATACAGGTACACCCGTCACCGACGTCATATATACAGGTACACCCGGCACCGGCGTCACATATACAGGTACATATGTCACCCGTCACCGACGTCACACATATACAGGTACCCCGTCACCGACGCCACATATACAGCACATACAAGTACACATGTCACCCGTTACCGACGTCACATATATAGGTACACCTGTCACCCATCACCGACGTCATAGTTATATACAGGTACACCTCGCAAGCCACGGATATTCGTCATGCAAAACTAGCCCTGGCGTATCCCCTACGCGAGGTGTCGGAGTTAGCTGAGTCGAACTAGCGACGAGAACACCGCAAATACCCGTCCCAATTTGAAGACGAATGAACACGTTTTAGGAATTCCAGTAGGCCTATAATGATCCAATCGCACGAACAGCTGAACAGTTGTGTGTATCCAAATATGTACTTCTACATCCCAAACACCGTATGTAACACGAGCAGCGTATGGCTGAAATAACCCAAAATGGGGTCAACCAACTCGTGGTCGATTTCATTGCCAGAGTATTGCAAAGGGATCAACCATGGGTACTGCTGCTGGTAATTGACGTAATCATCAGCAGTGACCCCTGGCGCACGAAAATGACACCTGCCAACTTTTGAGTTCTCAATTTCTACACGATTTCGCGAGTTTCAACAGTTCCATTCTGTCTGTTTAATTATTGTGAGTCGGCTTTCATGAGACGCCAAGGGCGCTGTTGAAAATCTGAAGTGAATTTCGGGGAAGCAGAGAGATGTACAACATTCCGGGTCATTGCCGGAAAATCCGGGAGGGTTGGCAGATATGTGCGGAGAAAACGGACATTCTCATAAACCTCGTAAATTTCGACGTTCGGTGCACAATCTTGATCATTAAAGCAGTTAATTAGATTAGATGGGCAACTTGCATCCCCGGTGTTTTTGCACCACTGTGGCATATTCCATGTGACGGAAGTGAAGGTGTCTCGCGCTTGTGAACGTTGGTGGCGCGTGAATGACACGACAGTCGGCCAGTTGGCGGCTGGATACGTGCTCACACAGATCAGTTAGCTGCCGGCGTCTTGTCCTCTAGGCTCGTACTCATTTTCTCTTTCTTAACTGAGAAATTATATTTATCTAAATGTGTTCACTCTAATTCATATCAATATAAAACACGCAAGTATGATCTCATATTTATCTCCAGATCTGTAATAATGTAAAATCACATGCTTTAGGGCTTATTGCGTAACTAAAGTGTGATATTTGCATACACGCACGCACGCATTTACACGCGCAGGCATGCACGTACGCGCAGGCATGCACGTACGCGCACACAAATAAAGATATATGTATGTATGTATGATATATATGTATATATATATATATATATATATATATATATATATATATATATATATATATATATATATATATATATTTGTGAATAAATAAATAAATATGAATAATATATATATATATGTATATATATATATATATATATATATATATATATATATATATATATATATATATTATTCATATTTATTTATTTACAACTACGAAAGCACTTCCGCACAGATCCGGCTGCATTGATCACGAAATGCCAGAGGACTAGTCGCTTGCGTCATTTCTATGAGGCCTTTCAATGTGCAATACCAGATAATAAACTCAACGCCAGTCAAATATGCCTTCTCTATTACCGAACCCATTAGGTATTATCAACGATCACTCAGATATTCCCACTGATGATCGACATAAATTATTTAATGATTCGATCATATCATCGTATATAGATGAATTATCGCGCCCATACTGCAATATGCTAATGCAATATTGATCAAAATGGGTGCGCGTGGTGTAGTTCTTGGTACAGTGTTTGTACTTATTGTTTATATATTGATTATGCATAGGATTAGTTATGCATGGAGGTACTTAGCAATGGCTCCATTGCTAGTTGCCGTATCGGTGTGTTAGGTGATACTCTTGCATATAGGATCCTTCCATTGTTGAATCAGGGTTCTACATTTTCACTGCTGTGATTGTCTCTTATAATATGTAGCCTTCTTGTGGGATGTATACGGTATAGTCTTGATTGCTACTCTCGACTTGTTTGTCGTATAGTTTTGTTTACAACTATTGCCTCGTTACTTGTACCTGCTTAATTCAAACTGTGCTTAATTCAAACTGTCGGTCTTGTTTGTCGTGCTGTCATGGTTGCAACTCTCGCCTTGTTCATCGTGGTGTCATGGTCTCAACTCGCCTTGTTTTCGTTTTCACACCGTTCCACTCTCGCCTTGTTTGTCGTTATGTCGTGGTTGAAATTCTCGCTTTGTTTGTCGTTATGTCGTGGTTGAAATTCTCCCCTTGTTTGTTATGCTGTCACGGTTGCAACTCTCGCCTTGTTTGTCGTTCTGTCACGGTTGCAACTCTCGCTTTGTTTGTCATGCTGTCATGGTTGCAACTTTCGCCTTGTTTGTCATGCTGTCACGGTTGCAACTCTCGCCTTGTTTGTCGTTCTGTCACGGTTGCATCTCTCGCTTTGTTTGTCATGCTGTCATGGTTGCAACTTTCGCCTTGTTTGTCATGCTGTCATGGTTGCAACTTTCGCCTTGTTTGTCATGCTGTCACGGTTGCAACTCTCGCCTTGTTTGTCATGCTGTCATGGTTGCAACTTTCGCCTTGTTTGTCATGCTGTCACGGTTGCAACTCTCGCCTTGTTTGTCATGCTGTCATGGTTGCAACTTTCGCCTTGTTTGTCATGCTGTCATGGTTGCAACTTTCGCCTTGTTTGTCATGCTGTCATGGTTGCAACTCTCGCCTTGTTTGTCATGCTGTCACGGTTGCAACTTTCGCCTTGTTTGTCATGCTGTCATGGTTGCAACTCTCGCCTTGTTTGTCATGCTGTCATGGTTGCAACTTTCGCCTTGTTTGTCATGCTGTCATGGTTGCAACTCTCGCCTTGTTTGTCATGCTGTCATGGTTGCAACTTTCGCCTTGTTTGTCATGCTGTCATGGTTGCAACTTTCGCCTTGTTTGTCATGCTGTCATGGTTGCAACTCTCGCCTTGTTTGTCATGCTGTCACGGTTGCAACTTTCGCCTTGTTTGTCATGCTGTCATGGTTGCAACTCTCGCCTTGTTTGTCATGCTGTCATGGTTGCAACTTTCGCCTTGTTTGTCATGCTGTCATGGTTGCAACTCTCGCCTTGTTTGTCATGCTGTCATGGTTGCAACTTTCGCCTTGTTTGTCGTTCTGTCATGGTTGGATCTTGCATTGTATGTTAATTGCTACTCGTGCCTTGGTGTTTGCATTGTTTTAGTTACAAACCGTCTTAGTTGTAAATCTTCCCCTGTTTGGCTATAGCTATTATTACCGTCGGGATTGCAACTCAACACACCATTTTAATTGAAACCTGTGTATTGATCTTCCCATTTCAGTTGCAGTTCTTGCCGTGTTGGTTGCAACAATGTTGATTGCAATTCGTCCATATTGGATTGCGCCATCTTGATTATTTTTTATCTCGTTGGTTAGAACGTTTTGTTTGCAACTCATACTGCTGGTCGTACCGTCTTATTTACCGATCTTGCCTGTGTCGTTGACTATCTTCGTTCCAACTCTTGCACGCTACGTTCTCAACTGTAGAGTTATTAATAATTTATTCAATCTCCGTTGCCGGAGAAGAAACAATAACTATTATATATACATATTCATACATACATCCACATATAAAAGACACACGGCGAAGAATAACATGTCTAAGAAAATAGATAGTAACAATACATACAATGGCATGATCTAATAGGTAAAACTTAGTGTATATTGTGTATATCATTTAAAAGAAAAACGTGCAATATAGAATGCAATGGTTAAGAGATAAACTAAATATGTGAACATTTGTTTTTAAAATTATCGGTAAATAAAAGGTGTATAATCGAGTCAACGTGACCATCCTTGTTTGGCACACTAATTTTGATGATGTATTGACAATTAAAAGCTCGCTTAGTGGGTAACTTGCCCACATATACTACCCTATCCAGCAGCGTCACGGATACTGTTAATGTGAAATTGCTTTATAATGTGCGAACGAAACTGAACAGACATGACTGTGTCGACAGGATACGATCAGCCGGACTGGCAGCGGACATCGGACTGAAGGAACAGCAGAGGAGCGTGGGAAGAGAGGCCGTCTACCCGCAGCACGCCGTCTCTCCCCGTCTCCCGTCCACGCCAGTGTGCTATGCGACCGTCTCCTTCTAGACCCGAGGCGACATCTCTTCCGCGGTGTTATATCTGGTAGCTGATGACTAGCTATAGGCTTACGAAGCTGATCCCACCGTCATGTGTAGAACGGCAATATTCGACCTGATCACACGCACGCACGAACACACACACGCACGCACACACGAACACACGCACACACGAACACACGCACGCACTGGCACAAATTATGATTAATGTTCAACAGTTTATGACACACAGATAGGTGCGGGTGTTGTGGCGTGTGCTACGCGCACCGACTAACCCGAGTGCGTGCGCGCGAGGCGCTTAGATCTCCTCTTGTTGTGCTCAAAGTGGCCTCTGGCGAACGGTACATCGGAAGTGTGCCAGTCTTGGGTTGAGCTTTATGTGAGCATGCATTGGTCCAGAGCAGCGCATGGCGTCCGGACATCATTGGCTTATTTACATATGTGCGCGCGCTACACGCACGCTCTCAGTGGTCGTCCAGAGATAACGACGCAGTATCAGCGTGCTGCCGACAGTCGTTCATTAGTTCAATATTGCTTCACGTTGTAAATACTGCGACAGGTCCACATTAATTGTCGTCTTATGAGACGACACAGAAACATTAAGCGAGGCACGCACTCTTCGCGGTAGCCTCAGCAAGCTCGATAGGTCAAGTACTCGCCAGTGTCCGTCTTAAAGGGACCTTTCTGTTCATTTGTATCGTAAAATCAATCGCATTATTCAGTATATAGACTACTATAGTTACACTATCGTCGGAATTTAATGAATATTGGAACCGGGGCTTCTGTGGCACTCTGCTGTCGAGCTATCTCGGATCATGACTTCGGAACAAAAAAAGTCAAATCTTCTAATAAACATCAAAATGGACCCTCTTTCTTAAACACTGACCAGTTCATCCTATCTCTAGCCTCCACCAAACAAACTTACACGGTAAAATGCAATACTTTTCGTACATATTGTGGTGTCTAATCCTACATCTCCAGCCTAAAAAAATATTGCAGGGTTCTACCAACGGTTGAGACGCCTATGGTGACACACTTCTCGCCCATGGGTGTTTTGAGATGTATTTTATGTTATTTAGATGTTCAGAAGGAAACTCTGTGTTTACCTGCTAGCGCGCCCCTCTCGAAGGCGGCAGCGGGCCTCGGGTCCGAGCTGTCGGGTCACGACCTTTCTCGGAATGATCGGAGCTCGCTATTCGAGACGTGAACTATTTATTTATTCGCTAAACATACGTGGGCGGTGATTACGCTAAAATATTAATAAAGAGTATACTGTAAAACGATATAGTTTTTTGACAATGAAATGAACGGAAACGCTCATTTGACCATGTTGTGACGTAATCAGTTCTCATGAAGCCTGAAGCTAATACGATTAGAAATGTTCATACACTTTGTCAACTGACGAAAATTTTAATAATCAATGTGTAATTGCACATGTCATCTTGTTGAAAAATTTAACAAAATTAGGCCCGTGTGACTTGTTGGGTTTTTATCTGTTTGTTTAGGAATGAAACTGATATGAACATTTAATCTTCGTGCGTTTTACTATGTGTCATTTTTATTTCAAAAGACACCATGATTACGTTCCGCCAATAAATGTCAATATCAAAACGATAACAAATGCAACGTTGATGTGTTTATTTTAGTATACATGTGCACTGTAATGCATATGAAAGAACAAAACATAGTTGTTTCATTTAACATGGAAGTCAACTCATAATCTATTATCACGTCATTGCAGGAATGGAAATAAATAAATTGCCGCGCTACATGCAACGTCGGCGGTTATCTGCGATATTCGGCAATAGTCTCGAATACATATAACTATACGTTGTGCACGGATGATCATCGCACGACGTCAGACAGGTGCACAATCCTCGCCCACCAGGGGTCGTTGCTGCTGATTACGTCACTGCCAGCAAGCAGTACCCCTGGTTGATTGCTTTGCGAAACTCTGAATTTAATACCTTCTAATAACCGTGCATTAAACCGAGGTTAGCTGGTCCATTATCTTGGCTTAGCCGAGGTGGACGTTACTAGCAAGACATTTAGTGAAACAGTCGTCTTAAATGATCAAGTTGTTATTTAGAAAGTCGAGTGACGAGGATGCAACGAATGATCTAGAATGATACGCTAAGACGTAAAATATGACGTGCACACGCAAATGCGCGCGCCCACACACACACCACATTCACGTGCTCGCACGCACGCATGTACACGCCCCCCCACACACACATGAAGGCACTCACTCGCTCATAAAAGCGTGAAACCATAAAAAACATTAACATTTCTACTATACTTACAAGTAACCAGAGCCTACTCTACGCATAGAAAATTATGAAAACCACCATACTAAGTTATAACTGATTAAAGACAATATCACAACAGTTACATTGTAATATAACTTTGTTAAATACATAAACTAATATATATGCTGTGCAGT
Source organism: Ridgeia piscesae (assembly GCA_025642075.2). NCBI lineage: Eukaryota > Metazoa > Annelida > Polychaeta > Sabellida > Siboglinidae > Ridgeia > Ridgeia piscesae. The sequence goes on from JAODUO010000298.1 coordinate 347,375, forward strand.
GCGTTCTGCCAGTTTCTCGCGCAAGTCTACAATAGAAGTACAAAAAGTGACAGTGCCTAGGGCCTGTTTGCAGTGTGCACGTGTTCAACGTGTCACGAAATCGTTAATTTACAGTGACAATCATTTCAGTGTGACAATTCTTAACTGAGTTTTCCGTACTCCGTGCTACGGGGCTTGTGTGTACAAACCATGCATGGGACTGGGAATTTACGTGTTGTATTTTTGCCCGGAATAAAGTCATTCTTACTTTGTTATCAAACGTTACAAACGTACACAACGGAATTCGTATGTGATGTACAGAATAGTAATTAGAAAACAACATATGTACAACATTCAAATATCACTGTCGACATTGACTCTACAGTCGATGAACGAGGACATGTGCAACAATCTAAGACATTGTTGTAGTAATCGCATGACTTTTCTAGTGCGATCACGCCGGACACTGGTCAGTTGTCTTGAACTTGGACCTCGAGCTATTGGGGTCTACTTGTAGCTACCGAAGATAGCGCTCATTTCCCAGTCGCGTGTGGCGTACCTACAGCATAGATGTCTACGTCACAAGATAGAACTAATAAATATTTACAAAAAATACCAGATCACTCTTTTTATCTGACAGCAGTCGCGATGCGTCGACCGTGAGGTTGTTGGGTAATTTCTTGCATGTATTTATCCGTTCAGATGAGAAACAACGATTTTTCTTACACATCGAGCTGCTCGACAAATAACGTGACTTGGTTCGTTATTTGTTGAGCAAATCTGGACCTGCATGCATGTGCTCTTAGACATATTTTCGTGCCGCTTACGTGCACCTACTAGTTGTATGTAGTAAATGCGACGCTGTTGGGTTGTTTCTTGCATGACGAGAAACACCGAATGTTCTTATCCATCGAGCTGCTCTAGAAATAAAGCTTCGTCAGCGGTAATAATAAAGCAATCTGATTGGACATTACAACTTCCGGTCTGCTCGAGAAATAACGCAAAGAATTGCCGTTATTTGTCGAGCAGCTCGAGAAATAAGGCGAAGTTAACTTAAATTAATCCTGTCCAGAAACAGGGCAAGGGGAAGCTGTCCCGAGAAATTTGGGCAGGGCGTAGTTCTGCCCACCGCCCAGAAAATCGTAAGTTACCGCGAAACAGTTGCACCCTAAGCCCGACTTCGATTGAGCTATACCTACGCGAGTAACTCGAGTACCAATTGAACATAAGAGATCACTTGCTCACGTGACCCTTTTAAATATTGACATAGACAAACAAGGTCAATCTTCACGGCCACTGGCACTACCCAAGGCAATCGCGGTTTGGAGAGGATTCACTCGAGTAACTACGTCATTGGCAGTGACAGCCAATTGGGATCATAGGCCTCTACTGCGCGAGAAATTCATTAAACATTGCACCACACAATCATTTAAATATAGATTAAAGTCACCACATTCAATGAATTATAATTTAAGCCCAAGACGATGAACATCACAATTTACACACTGGTTACTTTATCTAATTTATTTATACATAATTTTAAGGGGTTATCTCCGTGATCGCGATCATCGATCGCTGTTCAGTTGGATTACTCTCGTGGTACTGCGCGCGCAGCGTAAACCGGATACGCCGTTAGGGTTACGCGAGAAACCCGAATAGACCAAACGAAGTCGGCCTAAGATTAGAAGTCACGCTTAGATCCACCACAAAGCAGCGGACGTACAGTAGGCCCACTGCTTAGGCTGCTCCCAGAAACGAATTATGTTCCCGCGCCAGAGGTCGCACCTAATTGTTGTGACATTTACCGTACCACTGTCGTTGTGGCGGACCAGCGTACAGCTTACACCTCTCGCGGAGCTACAAACTGGGCGCAGCAGTTGTCACTCCTATAGTATTTTGAACCATAGATATGTTTAAACGTTATTAAACTTGTTCCCACGTGCATTGCGTCTGCTGTTGAGTGTTGCCAATCGCAGCACGAAGTAGTTATCTACAGTATCGCCATCTGGGGAATGCCTCGCAAATTAATGTCGTATGTAAAAACTTCAAGATAACCATTTTGTATTTTTCAACTGATCACCGGTTGGTAGGGCAAATATCGATGGTCTGAAGAACCGAATTTATACAAGGAGGCGCAAACGTCAAAACAAAGCATATTTGTACCATTCTCGCAGTGGAAACATATCGTCTTCATCAGACTAAATCGTAAATACATACATGCATGCATGCATGCATGCATGCATGCATGCAGGCATGCAGGCAGGCAGGCAGGCAGGCAGGCAGGCAGGCAGGCAGGCAGGCAGGCAGGCAGGCAGGCAGGCAGGCAGGCATACATACATACAGGCATACATACATACATACATACATACATACATGCACATGCACATGCACATGCACATGCACATGCACATGCACATGCACATGCACATGCACATGCACATGCACATGCACATGCACATACATACACACCACATATACATATACATACATACATACACATATACATACATACCATACATATACACACATATACATACATACATACATACATACACATCATCACATACATACACATACACATACACATACACATACATACATACATACATAATTCACATACACATACACACATACATACATACTACAT
>JAODUO010000298.1:355000-362500 GCA_025642075.2 Ridgeia piscesae
ACCTAGAATGTCGGACGGACGGACGGACGGACGGACGGACGGACGGACGGACGGACGGACGGACGGACGGACGGACGGACGGACGGACGGACGGACGGACGGACGGACGGACGGACGGACGGACGGACGGACGGACGGACGGACGGACGGACGGACGGACGGACGGACGGACGGACGGACGGACGGACGGACGGACGGACGGACGACGGACGGACGGACGACGGACGGACGGACGGACGGACAGGACGGACGGACAGACGGACGGACGAGACGGACGGACGGACGAGACGGAGAGAGAGAGAGAGAGAGGAGAGAGAGAGAGAGAGAGAGAGAGAGAGAGAGAGAGAGAGAGAGAGAGAGAGAGGAGAGAGAGAGAGAGAGAGAGAGGAGAGAGAGAGAGAGAGAGAGAGAGAGAGAGAGAGAGAGAGAGAGAGAGAGAGAGAAGAGAGAGAGAGAGAGAGAGAGAGAGAGAGAGAGAGAGAGAGAGAGAGAGAGAGAGAGAGAGAGAGAGAGAGAGAGAGAGAGAGAGAGAGAGAGAGAGAGAGAGAGAGAGAGAGAGAGAGAGAGAGAGAGAGAGAGAGAGAGAGAGAGAGAGAGAGAGAGAGGAGGAGAGAGAGAGAGAGAGAGAGAGAGAGAGAGAGAGAGAGAGAGAGAGAGAGAGAGAGAGAGAGAGAGAGAGAGAGAGCGAGAGAGAGAGAGAGAGGCACGCACGCACGCCCGCCCGCCCGCACACACGCACGCACGCACGCACGCACGCATTAAACCCCCAATACTGGTGAGGGGCATATTACAAAACGCTAAAAGGCCATGTCAGAACCCGGCATAGCGCATTATAACTTGAAAGGTCTGGGGGATCCCTTCAGGAACGTGGAGTTTGGACCCGATTGGTGAACTGTGAAGTCACTTGATTTAATTCCTGCAATGATTTGAAAGTTCCATTTTTCTGCTAGTTTGTCTGGCGCGTTACCCATAACCGCCCAACCAAACTTTCACAAATGTCTCAGTGGATCGATATTAGGTTTTATATCAAAAATACTGCCCGAGGAAACATACATGATTTAACACTGATAGAGCTGTCAGTCATATTGTAGTAGACTATGATTACGTTATTTAACTTCTGAATGTAATGAACCACAACTGTCTTCTCACAATTCAACGTTGCACACTGGGAAATATAACATTATACTATTTTTTTAGGATTCCTGCTGATTCATTCGTACCAATTGTTAACGTTGACAGACTTAGCTGGTAGCCCATTAGCCTTAACACATCGATGCGCCTTTCTAAGACATACCGCCAGACCGTCAATTACCTGCCACAGTCAGCTAAATGCTTGTACATAACCTAGGTTTATGTAACTGTAGCACAACAAGAGGGTTCGCTGATAAAGACACGAAAATAAATACATCTTGATAAATAGGCCTAATGGGGACACGTATTTAATGTTTATGGGTCAAGCTAGAAGTTAAATAATACTTCCGACCAATATTGCTTAAATAACTCTGCTCTAAAATAATGCATACTATGAACCGCCGTGTGAATTGCAGTATTAAAACATTGATAAAGATTAATACCGTTTATTGTAAGTTTCTCATAGTGTACACAAATGATGCTGTTAATCGTCGTAGAATAATTTAATTATTCTGTCCTTAGAATAAATTAACTTTCATTTAATCGGTTCTGTGCGCTGCCAGTTTTCCAGTGTTAAATTCAACACAACGACATGTGCGTGCGTGCGTGCCGCGCGCGCGCGTGTGTGTGTGCGCACACAACAGATAATAGCATACAGAACACAACACGGGTTTCAAATATCCTGACATCTGTCTTGAGTTTAGTTAACATAACCAGGATCATTAATATTTTATGCATTTATGACGAAACAAAATCCACAGACCCCAAAATACACCAAATGACGCTAAATTATGTTTTTGATCACCACGCTCGCAAACAGTTAAAGTCCATACAACATGTTGGGCTTACTACATTTATTTGTGTATCTCAGTGTGTCAGCTGAGGTTGCTTGTGTTCTTTTAACAATATCACTCGCGTAGGCCGGTACCACTGCAATCAATTGGCCGTGCTCTGTTGGGTCATAGCGTCGAGTAAGTGTTGTATAAGGTATACCGCGTGTCTCTACTACCCGGGCGTGTCTCTACTACCCGGGCGTGTCTCTACTACCCGGGCGTGTCTCTACTACCCGGGCGTGTCTCTACTACCCGGGCGTGTCTCTTCTATGCGTTTTTCACTGCGATCTAGCCTAGCGATTAAAAACCACAGCACGAACACACATATAGAGAAGTCAACGATACAGGATCAGACTAGTCATAGTTAGCAAACCATTTCTGCAGGCCGATGTTAACTATACATATTGTAATTATAGGTGACGTGTTACTGCTTGGACAAGTGTATGCAGACAGGACGCATGCCGTGCCTTGTCAGCGATCGAGACAAGCGATTGCGAATCAGGAAGTAATGCAATACTAGGTAGGCCAACAAAAGAGGACAGGTATATTTATCAAACCATTAGTGCATGCTAATATGAAATGCTGTCAATGGAGATATTATTGCAACATTGTGACGAGGCGAAATCTGACTTTGGTGCATTAATTGCGGCTCATAAAATTGCTGTGTTTGAGACCTTCATATCCTTTCATATCTTTCCACAAGGAACCTACCGGTAAAACATCACAGTGGCTGAAGTTTCGTCCCTACCGGATAATGCATGAACCGGATATAGCTCTTATACTCACTGTTGGCATATCAGTTGCAATTTTTAAAAATTGCGTCACGGAAAATCTGTGTGTGTTTGTTTGTTTGTTTGTGTGTGTGTGTGCGTGCGTGCGTGCGTGCGTGCGTGCGTGCGTGCGTGCGTGCAGGTGAGTGTGTGCGAACTACAAGTTGTGGGAAAGTGGACGGGACTTCACAGCTGTTTGCTTATTCCGACCAGGGTCCAGAGATCATAGGGAGTAGTTAACTTCGGACACTAATATCGAGAGACAATGTTCTTAAAACTTCAAGAAGGCCCAAGAAATAGCGATATAGATATATTGATAATTATAGGTGTATAGATTGGATTACATTTACAGTAAATAAACCCAGCAAATTATCGGCTGACAGTGTAAATGATAACAGTGTGACAAACCAAAATTCGCACAAATATACCAATAACGACCATAGATAATATTGTTAAACGCTTCATTGTAGTTTCCTTTCTCGCCTGGTGACCAGTCGTATTCGGCCTTAGGCGGCAGTCTTGTTAAACAGGGGATGGAAGCAAGTGGTGACGGGTAATTGACGCTCATAATAGAGGGTTATAGGTGTTGAGTAGGCGGGTGATATTGTAAAGAAGATTTAACATTTGCCCCAGGATCTTCCCAGTGCTGCATCAACTATACGTTTAACGGCGCACGTTCAGATAGTAGATCTACCGTGTACCACAGTAGCTCGAAGACAAGACCTGTCTGTACATGATATTTATCATAAAGATAGTGGACAATACCATGTAATTATTTTCTTTACGAGTAACAATGGTTTTACATAAATTCAACGGTGTGTGTGTGTGGGCGGCACCGACTGAGATAACGTGCTTCTAAATGATTTACACTCCCACCAGGTTGCTCTGAGTTACGTAAACTGATACTTTGCAAATAGTCAGTCCTTTTGATCGGAGGTGCCTCGACTCAGTCGCCGAGCCGAGTCAGAGCAGGAGAGACGCGTGCGGTGAAACGGCGTCACATTCGATGTGAACGAGTCTTTCGAGCGAATTAAAACAATATTGCTCCGCAGGCACAACATAACTCTCGTTCATCGACCAGGTGTGTATATGCGTGGTACTTGTGTATTGAATTTTTATGCAATTTGTGTGTAACTGCATCCTCATTTTAATTTCTGAGTTAACGAAGTTCATCTTACACGAGTGCATGCGGTAGCTCCTTGGAGGTCGCCTTGAGCTGCACTGCAGTTCGATGAGCTCCATCTACATAGATATATCGACGCATCGTCGATTTAGTTCCATCTGCTTCGGGTAGGAAAACCCGAACATAGCGCTCCCTGACATCGCCAGACCTCTCAGCTATATTTTGTGCCGTCATTCTGAACACGTCGTACTGCTTCGGTCTTTCAGGGTTCGGGGCTTTTCACGGTACATTGAGACATGTGCGACGTTTGTGTGGCCCGCATAGGATTCGTGATATCGAAAGCGGAGATAAATATCTTCGGAAAGGAAAATTTTGCTAAATATGTGTTCTTGTCCTAGGCATTGAACACAAAATAAATGTTGGCGCACCTTGATGTTGATAAAAATACAAAATTACCCTTCCAAAATGGCGGTGCATCATGGTGCCTTTATTCGGAAGGCGCACTTCGCAGCATTGGGCATTTTGACAAGCAAGAAGGTGTTGTACTGGTTTCACAGTCACCACGATGACGGTCGTCATGTTTAGCGTTTCCATTTATTTGTCCCATAGACGTTTTTGAGGGATCCGATCCTTCAGCGGATGACGCAGAAGGTTCTTCCGACCGTCTCTCTCTCTCTCTCTCTCTCTCTCTCTCTCTCTCTCTCTCTCTCTCTCTCTCTCTCTCTCTCTCTCTCTCTCTCTCTCTCTCTCTCTCTCTCTCTCTCTCTCTCTCTCTCTCTCTCTCTCTTCTCTCTCTCCCTCTCTCTCTCTCTCTCTCTCCTCTCTCTCTCTCTCTCTCTCTCTCTCTCTCTCTCTCTCTCTCTCTCTCTCTCTCTCTCTCTCTCTCTCTCTCTCTCTCTCTCTCTCTCTCTCTCTCTCTCTCTCTCTTTGCTGTCCATCGTGTCCGATGATGACATCAGTGTAGGGGTTCGTCCGTTATGTGCTTTGCTCGTTGATGAGAGAATAGTCCAATTTGAGATTTAAACCCTCTCCCGCAGTTGACACAGAAGATGACAGGGGCAGAAGGATCAGGAAGGCCATGGGGGAGATTGTGATCGTGTTGGTAGATTTGATGTATCTTTTCTTCAATGTGGCTTTTTCCTGTGTGTATGGCCTGCCTCCACTGTTGTCGATCTTTTGCAAGGGTCTCCCAGTTGTCTACGGTGATGTGTGTAGCCTTTAGGTGTCGTTTGACTACATCTTTGTATCGCAACCGTTGTCCACCACGAAGACGTTTCCCTTCGGTTAATTCTCCATAGAATACAGCCTTTGGTAATCTGCTGTCATTCATACGAATGATATGTCCAGTCCAACGGAGTTGGGAAGCCGTTAGAGTGGCTTCTATGCTGGACATATTAGCCCGTCTCAAGACTCATGACTTCTTCCGACCGTAGAAGTGCACCAACTGTCGTCCAGGGGCATAGTCAAAATTAGGAGGGAAACGGAGGACCAAAAACTGGCTGCCTGATTCATAGAGTCGCAAACTATAGAGGGTATAAGGATGCCTGTGTCAGATTTTCCTTCACAGTCCTACCCTTTCGCAAAAAACTTCTTCATGCAAATAGAAAATTAAGCTAGGAATTATTCACTTCTGTCGCTGGCTGCAGCCCAAGAGGTAACAGGGCAATGAAAATGTCACCATTCTCAATGTGCATGATGGCTAATGGCTATTATTATAAATATAAAACATAATTCATTGTTGGTCTGGTGCTTATTCTAAAATAAATAAAGGCCGTTCTGTTATGCTATTTAAAATAGTTATCTTGGCGACTTATATGTGTTCATACCTGTATGCCTTGTAGCATGTGTGCGTTTGTATGTGTAACTGGGTACGATTTTATTGTCACCCCCCAGCACGCTAACGCAAGCAAAGCATGGACAGATTCTAAAGGACACATGTCACTCAGCCTTTCCCCATCGGCATTGGGTCTCCTGTGAATACAACTCTAAAATTCCTAAACCTTGCGCCAAAAGGTTGTGGAATAAACCTGCGTGAACATTGATATTGTGAATTCTTGGCGTATGACGTCATAAGTTTACGTCTATTAGTCACGTGGTTTCGTCAACAATCACGATGACGTCATTCGTTTGGACTTCAAAATCGGTCAGCGTTATTTGAACACACATCGTTAACAGTTATAGGCCTATATAGTGCAAACTATTGTCGGTAGTTTCTTGGGACTAGTTGGAATTGGTGCGGAACTCACGATTACGAGTTCACCGAGGCAAACTTAACTATAAATACAACATATGCGTTATTAATAGTTTGTCACCGTTTTATTGAATGGAATGAAGCGTAAGCCTATGAAGTGTAGCAATAGGCATAATGATTCATGGTAATGTTCATTGGTTTTTTTAGTTCTGCAGTGTAACGTTCCAGAGTTATATCGTCCATAATCCTGTCAAGTGTTCTTTTGCGAAGCAACACTTGAATCTCATTTCGGACGTTTTGGTGACTTCGGTGACTTTCTCCGCAAATCGAACATAACACAGTACATACACATAACATACAGGTTAATCGAACAGACAAGCAACATTTGTCCCGTCCACAAACCACCACAAGCACCAGGTCTGGATACACAAACAGGGGAATCCAATCAACAGTGCGAACTTTTTCAGGACGCCCAGTCGATTGGCCCTGATCTCATCCGGGAATTGCAACGGTCCCCCGTAACAACCCCCTCGTCACAAAACTAAACAACACTGAACATAGAATCGGGCGTTGACACTAATACGTCGTAGTGGCCCACAGAGAAAGAGACGAGACACGGACAGGACGTACGATGCGGAGTTACTGATACCGGCTGCTGCTGCGGTAACATCGGGTGCTCGGGTATTTGAAAGAAGCAGTCTCATGGCGCCGAATACGGCCTGTTGTCCTTGCTTGTAGCGCTTTGGCGACGCTAGTTGAACGGCGATCGTGGCGGCGCCGGCGGATGTGTGAATGCGTGAAATTGCCGCCGAAAGATTTCGCTCGTCTGTGATTGTGACGTCACGCGGCATTCCAGATTTGCGGTGGCGGTAGCGAAGGTGACGAACAGCAAAGGGTTTTGGCGATGCTGCGCTTCGGTGCGAGTTGAACGGCGATCGTGGCGGCGCCGGCGGATGTGTGAATGCGTGAAGTTGCCGCTGAAAGATTTGGCTTGTCTGTGATGTGACGACACGCGGCATTCTGGATTTCCGATGCCATGCCGGTGGCAAAGGTGGAGAACAGCGTACATCTAAAAACGCAATAACAACATCTGAGTAACCATAATGTTTTAAGTAAACGCATCATATAAATTTTACAAGCAACATAACTTAGGTTTGAATTCGGACTGTTTTATACAAACATGCCTACCTTTTTACCCGAGGGCGGTGGTAACCATGGCATGGGCATGGCGGCGACGTTGGCAGCGACAACTTGGTGCAGGGAAGACGGCGATGAAAATGGTGTTCAATCGCACAGAGCGTAGTTGTGTCTTCAGACTTCCGCGCGTTGTCGCTAACGTTCGACCGCTTCTGTTGTTGTAGCGCAAATGTTCAGACTCGACAAACGATACATTCGAAGTCCTTTTCGCGTTGGCTTCACTGTTTGAACGTCTTGCTAGCTCGATGAGTTGCG
>JAODUO010000298.1:367500-387500 GCA_025642075.2 Ridgeia piscesae
CTCTGTGTCTCTGTGTCTATCTATCTGTCTGTCTGTCTGTCTGTCTGTCTGTCTGTCTGTCTGTCTGTCTGTCTGTCTGTCTGTCTGTCTCTCTCTCTCTGTCTCTCTCTCTCTCTCTGTCTCTCTCTCTCTATCTCTCTTCTCTCTTCTCTCTCTTTCTCTCTCTCTCTCTCTCTCTCTCTCTCTCTCTCTCTCTCTCTCTCTCTCTCTCTTGAAACTGGCCAATAATTAGCCGGAGCTGTGGAATAACAATAGAACAAGTGGTGCGAATGCAGACTCATACTTACGAACAAGCCACGATGTAGCTTACCAGTGATTGTCTCAACGCTCGGTCACGCTGCTTTGAAAAAACAGATGAGTTACTTGATGTGGCATGCACGAACGACGGTGGTTGCGTATGTGGTTTAAATCGTACATGTCGACAGAATATGTCGGTTTGGCAGGGTTATGTCGTGAAAGAAACGACCGCCTTGAAAAGAGTCGGAGGAGCGGCATCTATTGCTATGCGGCCGAGACTATATGCGAACGTTGTGAACGTGGCGATTTTAATCAATTCTATAGGACATGTTTTTACGTACACATTATGGTTACGATCAGCTTGTCAAGTCTGCCACACGTAATTGTGCAATACTGGACAAAATGTCGTCTAACATGTTACCTGTATACGACTTTCCATCAGTGATTGGTGAATTAGGAACATCAGAGCGCAAGATGGTCTCACTTGTCGCTCCATTTAATGGATATAAAAATTATGTTGTCCGTTCAAGACTATTACGTCACCGCACAGATAAACTAAGGATCACAGAAGGTTTCCGCCACCTGATTAGACACGCGTGGTGGGTGACGTGGAACGGGCCAAAACACTCCGTAATCTAGTGAAATATGCAGCGCCGAAATTACGTCACCAGTTCTATCAATCCGAAATTGCATCAATAGAGGCAACATCATCACATGACTGGTGGAAATATATGAAAACACTCTTGGGTAACTCACCTGGCGGTAAAATGAGATGCTGGGTTTGGCAAATGCATTCACTGGTGGAGAAGATGTGGACAGTCTATTCAACCTTATGAATGCATGCTTCGTGTCAGTGAGTGAAGACTTGCCAAGACTAAGAGCTACACACCCCATCTTTGACACTTAGAAAACCTCTGCCAGCCAAATTCACCATTAGCGTAAGTGACACTAAGTTGGCTCTGTAGCTGAATATGCTATTAATTTAAAATCTAGCCAGCGTATTGCGGAACATTCCAGTCATAATTCACTGTGATAATTCAAGGATATCGTCTATATTAGCAAATTTTCAAGTAATATAGGAAAATATGTGGTGTCCCATGAAGGGTGGCTGGATTTTCATTGCATTATTTCTTCACCATTTGCATGATTTACAGTTTAAAATAAGTATTTAATCCAGCATGAATATAATACCTTTCCCCAACAGCACTGAGACATAAACATTGGCCAGACCTGTACATCTGGACAATGTCACCTAGCTAGCTTAGATGTTGTCTCAGCTAAGCTGTACAGTTATCCCTTGGGAATACCACAGAGGGGGTCGCAGACAGGCCTCATAGAGCCTACACACCTATAATATATCCCAACCAGGGTTAGCTGGGCAGTGACTAAGCAAAACAGCCAAGCAATGCCTGGTATCTGAGCTTGGGACTCTCAGTCTAAATTCCTCTCTCAGAGAGGAAGTTTGTTTGCTCGTTGCAGTCCGTTTTCTTTTTGATTTTATTACATTTCGCTGGCAATTTTTCTCTGGAATTCTACAAACACATACGGCAGCTGGACGACGTCGGCACATAGTGATTTTGCGTGGTGACTTTTGCCGGCTGACAGCGTCTACACTAACTTCCGCAAGCGATCTATAGTCTCGCATGACCGACTGTCGGTCGACTGCGTAACTACGCCGAGAAGAGATGAGGGGTTTAAAAGTGCTGCCACCTCACGGAGCCTGGGTAACCGAGGTTACACGCGATCGAGAGACTTCGGACTACTATTATATTGGCGTTTTAATTTGTCTCGTCTGCGCGACGCTTTGTCTTATCAGCGCCGAAAACGGGTCCGAAGTGCATTGATTATCTTGAGATGGTAAATTATCAGTCTTATCTCGAATTTACGTTGCCGTTGTAACGTAAATCATTCGATATAACCCACTTACAAATCATTTGTAAGTGGGTTTGTCATTTGTCAAATGCACTACAACCGGCACCGCGTCTTGTTGTTCGCAACGCCATTACTAAATACGCCATCGGGCATCGTTCATGTCATCATGACCGAGTGAATTTTTTGAAATCTTTCAGCACTGTCGGTTGCTGGAATGTTTGCATATTATTGTTGCCTTGTATGCGACTACGTGATAACTTCGTGTTTGCTATATTCTTGTGCGCTAGTCGACGGCCGTACGGTTGTTCAACCCCTTAGGCTAGCCCAGGCGATTTCTTCGATTCAGTTCCGCCATCTAGCGGATCTACTAAATACATTTTACACGTTTTTTTTCCAACAATAAACTGGCTAGAATACAATAAGTCTGTGTGTTTGTCTCTCTCTATCTCTCTGTCTCTCTTCCTCTCCATCTCTCTTCTCTCTCTTCTCTCCCTCCTCTCTCTTCTCTCTCTTCTCTCTCTCTTCTCTCTTCTCTCTCTTCTCTCTCTCTTCTCTCTCTTCTCCCTCGCTCTTTCTCGCTCTTTCTCTCACACCCGCGCATGCATGCGCATGCACGCACACACGCACGCACACGCACGCACACACACACACACACACACACGTATGAATATGTGTGTATATGCTATATATATATATGTGTGTGTGTGTGTGTGTGTGTGTGTGTGTGTGTGTGTGTGTGTGTGTGTGTGTGTGTGTGTGTGTGTGTGTTGGTCAGTGTTTTGGTGGTTCTCACTTACTTATACTAGTGGGGCATATAGGGTTCTTAACCCGGTCGTATATTTTCTTCAACAAGACAATGACTAGAATGCAATAAGTCTGTCTGTGTGTCTCCCTCTCTCTCGCTATCGCTGTCGCTCTCTCTCTCTCTCTTGCTCTCTATGATTCTATCTCTCTCTCGTTCTCTCTCTCTCACTTGCTCTCTCTCTCTCTCTCTCTCGCTCTCTATCTCTCTCTCTCTCGTTCTCTCGCTCTCTATCTCTCTCTCTTGTTCTCGCGCTCGCTCTTTCTTGCTCTCTCTCTCTCTCGCTCGCTCTCGCTCCCTCGCTCCCTCCCCTCCCTTCCTTCCTCCCTCCCTCCCCCTTGAATAGTCTATCAAAATCTGTATCAATTTGTGAATATAATATATGAGTAACAGTAAAATGTTTCAAGTTACAAAATTGTATTCATCATATATATGACAAGATTAGAATTCAACATTAAAAAACTAGATAGTTGTAGTTTTGTTTACACCAGTAGAAAGAATAAATTTTATAGAGCTGTATTTGAAGCCAGAGAAACAATTGAATAAGTTATTGGTAAAAATGAAATGCTCTGATTGATGTTGCAAACTTCCTACTACTGCATGATAATGTTTCTCGTTTAGTTTTTAGATATTGATAATATTCATTTTGTCCTAATTAATGGAAGTAATGAGTAATCTGTAGGAAAAACAACATTAAGCTGCAACTTAACTGGTGGCTCGCTGTTGGTAAGAAAATTGTAGAAAATTATCAAATGATTCTTGAGAGATACAGTCATGTACTTGGTTATGATTAACCAAGAACCGAAAAGATATCTGCATTGAACGATACGTGTATGAAGTTTTGCTTAGGTTAACACTATTGAAATTATATTAAACAGGTACCTGGGTACATTTTAAGCCATATAAACAACTGAATAAGTCAGAGGTACAAATGAAATGCTCTGGTTGTTGTTGCTACTGTTACACGATAACGTTTCTCATTTGGTTTCCAGATATTGACGAGTGTGCCAGTGCTCCCTGTCATAACAGAGGCACCTGTGTCGACTCGAGAAATGGCTACAATTGTAGTTGTGTACCTGGTTACACAGGTGCCAACTGCGAGACAGGTAAAACAGTTTACTCCTAATTAACAGAAGTAATGAATAATCTGTAGGAATATAGCAATGCTACAAAACACACTGGAACAAAAAATTCGCATTAGACATGACACTTTGAATGATCATAAAAAGCATTATTTTATTGTATTGATTTGGCTATTTTATTTATCGATTGACTGATTTGTTGTGTCTACTGTTCTAATGTATTAGGTTTACTTGAGGCACTCATATTTAATATTCAGATTACTATTGTGACATGTGTATTTATACGTGAAATTGAAGTAATACACTGCCAAATTGGATTAATAAATATTCTTTGGAAAATGCCATCAGGTCGATGTGGTATGTAATTTTGTGGGTTGGTTCAAATTAGCCCAGTTAAAATGTATATGAGACATTTAAAGAAATCAGTAAAGAAATGTGTACCTGGCTATAAACAGTGGTGATGAATATGTGTACGAGCAGCCTTCGTGCATTCATTGTAGAATATTGCGGGATGGTTCCCAGATAAACCGAGATGGTGTCTGAGTGAACAGGTCTGTTAGGGAAGTAAAGTGTAAAGCGCTTTGAACAGTCCTGAGGACTGGAATCTGCGCTATCAAGAATTTGCCTTTCTTTTTTAATTTGATTGAAATAATTTTTAGATTACTGTTGTGACATGTGTACTTATAGGTAAAATTTATATAGTACATGGCCAAATTGGATCAATGAATATTGTTTGAAAATGTAAACAGATCAATGTGGTATGTAACTTTATGGGTTTGTTCAAATTAGTCCAGTTACAATGTATTTTGGCCATTGAAAGAAATCAGAGCCTGCCAATGAGTTTATTCATGATAACATGTCTGATTTCTCCAGATATTGACGACTGTGCCAGTGCTCCCTGTAACAACAATGGCTCCTGTGAGGACTTGACAAGAGGCTACAGATGTACTTGTGAACAAGGTTACACTGGTGTCAACTGCGAGACTGGTAAGTTAAGCTTCTACAAAAAAATATAAGTAATTAATAATCTCTACGAAAAACAACCATACACATGAACTCAACTGGCTAAAACTATTTACCCAAGTACAATTAACCACGTAACTGAAAGATATCAACATACAAGGATAGGTATATTACTGTATGTTGATGTGTAGAGCGCAATGGCTCAGGGGTAGAGCTTGAGACTCTCGACTAGGAGAACCGGGTTCGAATCCTGCGCTGCGGTATTAAAATGTTATGCGAGTTTTTTCACTCTACATTGCTCCTTTTCACTGAGCTGTATAAATGTGTACCTGGCTATCGACAGTGGTGGATATGTGTACGAGCAGCCTTCGTGCATTAATCGTAGAATATTGCGGGATGGTTCCCAGATAAACCGAGATGGTGTCTGAGTGAACAGGTCTGTTAGGGAAGTAAAGTGTAAAGCGCTTTGAACAGTCCTGAGGACTGGATACTGCGCTATGTAAGAACTTGCTTTTCTTTTTTAATTTGATGGAAATAATTTTTAGATTACTATTGTGACATGTGTACTTATATGTAAAATTTATATAGTACACGGCCAAATTGGATCAATGAATATTGTTTGAAAATGTAAACAGATCAATTTGGTATGTAACTTTATGGGTTGGTTCAAATTAGTCCAGTTACAATGTATTTTGGCCATTGAAAGAAATTAGAGCCTGCCAATGAGTTTATTCATGATAACATGTCTGATTTCTCCAGATATTGACGACTGTGCCAGTGCTCCCTGTAACAACAATGGCTCCTGTGAGGACTTGACAAGAGGCTACAGATGTACTTGTGAACAAGGTTACACTGGTGTCAACTGCGAGACTGGTAAGTTAAGCTTCTAGAAAGTAATATAAGTAATTAATAATCTCTACGAAAAACAACCATACACATGAACTCAACTGGCTAAAACTATTTACCCAAGTACAATTAACCACATAACAGAAAGATATCAACATACAAGGATAGGTATATTACTGTTTGTTGATGTGTAGAGCTCAATGGCTCAGGGGTAGAGCTTCAGACTCTTGACTAGGAGAACCGGGGTTCGAATCCTGTGCTGCGGTGTTAAAATGTTATGCGAGTTTTTTCACTGTACATTGCTCCTTTTCACTGAGCTGTATATATGTGTACCTGGCTATCGACAGTGGTGGATATGTATACGAGCAGCCTTTGCGCATTAATTGTAGCATATTGCTGGATGCTACCCAGAGAAAGCGAGATGGTGCGGAGTAAATAGGTCTGTTATGGAAGTAAAGTGTAAAGCGCTTTGAACGGTCCTGAGGACAGGATACTGCGCTGTATAAGAACTTGCCTTTCTTTTTTTAATTTGTTTGAAATAATTTGATAAAGAAGTGCATTTCATGTCAGATAAACAACTGAATAAGTCAGAGGTACAAATGAAATGCTCTGGTTGTTGTTGCTACTGTTACACGATAACGTTTCTCATTTGGTTTCCAGATATTGACGAGTGTGCCAGTGCTCCCTGTCATAACAGAGGCACCTGTGTCGACTCGAGAAATGGCTACAATTGTAGTTGTGTATCTGGTTACACAGGTGCCAACTGCGAGACAGGTAAGAAAATGTACTCCCAATTGACAGATGAAATGAATAATGTGTAGGAAAACAGCAATGTTCTGGTGACTAACTGTAGCCACTCTGACCACAAAGTTTAGGTAGACGTGACAAATGCTGTTGTGATTGCTGTGAATCTGAGTACACACCGGAACAAGAAATTGGCTTTAGACATGACAATTTGAATAATCATAAAAAATACTTTATTTCATTGTAGTGATTTGTTATTTTATTTGAAGACTGTCTTTTATCGATTGACTGATTTGTTCTATTTACTGTTCTAAAGTGTTAGGTTTACTTGAGGCACTGATATTTAATATTCAGATTACTATTGTGACATGTGTACTTATATGTGAAATTGAAATAATACACTGCCATATTGGATTAATAAATATTCTTTGGAAATGCCATCTGGTCAATGTGGTATTTAATTTTGTGGGATGGTTCTAATTAGCCCAGTTAAAATGTATATGAGACATTTAAAGAAATCAGTAAAGAAATGTCTACCTGGCTATAAACAGTGGTGATGAATATGTGTACGAGCAGCCTTCGTGCATTAATTGTAGCATATTGCGGGATGGTTCCCAGATAAACCGAGATGGTGTCTGAGTGAACAGGTCTGTTAGGGAAGTAAAGTGTAAAGCGCTTTGAACAGTCCTGAGGACTGGATACTGCGCTATGTAAGAACTTGCTTACTTTTTTAATTTGATGGAAATAATTTTTAGATTACTATTGTGACATGTGTACTTATGTGTAAAATTTATATAGTACACGGCCAAATTGGATCAATGAATATTGTTTGAAAATGTAAACAGATCAATGTGGTATGTAACTTTATGGGTTTGTTCAAATTAGTCCAGTTAAAATGTATTTTGGCCATTGAAAGAAATCAGAGCCTGTCAGTGATTTTATTCATGATAACATGTCTGATTTCTCCAGATATTGACGAATGTGCCAGTGCTCCCTGTAACAACAATGGCTCCTGTGAGGACTTGACAAGAGGCTACAGATGTACTTGTGAACAAGGTTACACTGGTGTCAACTGCGAGACTGGTAAGTTAAGCTTCTAGAAAGTAATATAAGTAATTAATAATCTCTACGAAAAACAACCATACACATGAACTCAACTGGCTAAAACTATTTACCCAAGCACAATTAACCACATAACAGAAAGATATCAACATACAAGGATAGGTATATTACTGTTTGTTGATGTGTAGAGCTCAATGGCTCAGGGGTAGAGCTTCAGGCTCTTGACTAGGAGAACCGGGGTTCGAATCCTGCGCTGCGGTGTTAAAATGTTATGTGAGTTTTTTCACTCTACATTGCTCCTTTTCACTGAGCTGTATAAATGTATACCTGGCTATCAACAGTGGTGGATATGTAAACAGGTCTGTTAGGAAAGTAAAGTGTAAAGCGCTTTGAACGGTCCTGAGGACGGGATACTGCGCTATATAAGAACTTGCCTTTCTTTTTTTAATTTGATTGAAATAATTTGATAAAGAAGTGCATTTCAAGCCAGAGAAACAACTGGATAAGTCAGAGGTACAAATGAAATGCTCTTGTTGTTGTTGCTACTTTTACACGATAACGTTTGTTGTTTGGTTTCCAGATATTGACGAGTGTGCCAGTGTTCCCTGTCATAACAGAGGCACCTGTGTCGACTCGAGAAATGGCTACAATTGTAGTTGTGTACCTGGTTACACAGGTGCCAACTGCGAGACAGGTAAGACAGTTTACTCCCAATTGACAGATGAAAAGAATAATGTGTAGGAAAACAGCAATGTTCTCGTGACTAAAAGTAGCCACTGTGACCACAAAGTTTAGGTAGACGTGACAAATGCTGTTGTGATTGCTGTGAATCTGAGTACACACTGGAACAAGAAATTGGCTTTAGACCTGACACTTTGAATAATCATAAAAAATACTTTATTTCATTGTATTGATTTGGTATTTTATTTGAAGGCTGTCTTTTATCGATTGACTGATTTGTTCTATTTACTGTTCTAAAGTGTTAGGTTTACTTGAGGCACTGATATTTAATATTCAGATGACTATTGTGACAGGTGTACTTATATGTGAAATTGAAATAATACACTGCCAAATTGGATTAATAAATATTCTTTGGAAATGCCATCTGGTCAATGTGGTATGTAATTTTGTGGGTTGGTTCTAATTAGCCGAGTTAAAATGTATATGAGACATTTAAAGAAATCAGTAAAGAAATGTCTACCTGGCTATAAACAGGGGTGATGAATATGTGTACGAGCAGCCTTCGCGCATTAATTGTAGCATATTGCGGGATGGTTCCCAGAGAAACCGAGATGGTGTCTGAGTGAACAGGTCTGTTAGGGAAGTAAAGTGTTAAGCCCTTTGAACAGTCCTGAGGACTGGAATCTGCGCTATCAAGAATTTGCCTTTCTTTTTTAATTTGATTGAAATAATTTTTAGATTACTGTTGTGACATGTGTACTTATATGTAAAATTTATATAGTACACGGCCAAATTGGATCAATGAATATTGTTTGAAAATGTAAACAGATCAATGTGGTATGTAACTTTATGGGTTTGTTCAAATTAGTCCAGTTACAATGTATTTTGGCCATTGAAAGAAATCAGAGCCTGCCAGTGATTTTTTTCATGATGACATGTCTGATTTCTTCAGATATTGACGAATGTGCCAGTGCTCCCTGTAACAACAATGGCTCCTGTGAGGACTTGACAAGAGGCTACAGATGTACTTGTGAACAAGGTTACACTGGTGTCAACTGCGAGACTGGTAAGTTAAGCTTCTACAAAGTAATATAAGTAATTAATAATCTCTACGAAAAACAACCATAAACTTGAACTCAACTGGCTAAAACTATTTACACAAGTAAAATTAACCACGTAACAGAAAGATATCAACATACAAGGAAAGGTATATTACTGTTTGTTGATGTGTAGAGCTCAATGGCTCAGGGGTAGAGCTTCAGAATCTCGACTAGTAGATCCGGGGTTTGAATCCTGTGCTGCGGTGTTAAAATGTTATGCGAGTTTTTTCACTTTATATTGCTTTTTTCACTGAGCTGTATAAATGTGTACCTGGGTATCGACAGTGGTGGATATGTATACGAGCAGCCTTCGCGCATTAATTGTAGTATATTGCTGGATGCTACCCAGAGAAAGCGAGATTGTGTCGGAGTAAACAGGTCTGTTATGGAAGTAAAGTGTAAAGCGCTTTGAACGGTCCTGAGGACGGGATACTGCGCTACATAAGAACTTGCCTTTCTTTTTTTAATTTGATTGAAATAATTTGATAAAGAAGTGCATTTCAAGTCAGAGAAACAAC
Source organism: Ridgeia piscesae (assembly GCA_025642075.2). Taxonomy (NCBI): domain Eukaryota; kingdom Metazoa; phylum Annelida; class Polychaeta; order Sabellida; family Siboglinidae; genus Ridgeia; species Ridgeia piscesae. The sequence goes on from JAODUO010000298.1 coordinate 377,408, forward strand.
TGAATAAGTCAGAGGTACAAATGAAATGCTCTGGTTGTTGTTGCTACTGTTACACGATAACGTTTCTCATTTGGTTTCCAGATATTGACGAGTGTGCCAGTGCTCCCTGTCATAACAGAGGCACCTGTGTCGACTCGAGAAATGGCTACAATTGTAGTTGTGTACCTGGTTACACAGGTGCCAACTGCGAGACAGGTAAGACAGTTTACTCCTAATTAACAGAAGTAATGAATAATCTGTAGGAATATAGCAATGTTCTCGTGACTAAAGTAGCCACTCTGACCACAAAGTTTAGGTAGACGTGACAAATGCTGTTGTGATTGCTGTGAATCTCCGCAAAGAAATTACCTTTAGACATGACACTTTGAATAATCATAAAAATACTTTATTTCATTGCAGTGATTTGGCTATTTTATTTGAAGGCTGTGTTTTATCGATTAACTGGTTTGTGGTGTTTACTGTTCTAATGTGTTAGGTTTACTTGAGGCACTGATATTTAATATTCAGATTACTATTGTAACATGTGTACTTACATGTGAAATTGAAATAATACACTGCCAAATTGGATTAATAAATATTCTTTGGAAAATGCCATCAGGTCGATGTGGTATGTAATTTTGTGGGTTTGTTCAAATTAGCCCAGTTAAAATGTATATGAGACATTTAAAGAAATCAGTAAAGAAATAGTGTACCTGGCTATAAACAGTGGTGATATATGTGTACGAGCAGCCTTCGTGCATTAATTGTAGCATATTGCTGGGATGGTTCCCAGAGAAACCGAGATGGTGTCTGAGTGAACAGGTCTGTTAGGGAAGTAAAGTGTAAAGCGCTTTAAATAGTCCTGAGGACTGGAATCTGCGCTATCAAGAACTTGCCTTTCTTTTTTAATTTGATTGAAATAATTTTCAGATTACTATTGTGACACGTGTACATATATGTAAAATTTATATAGTACACGGCCAAATTGGATCAATGAATATTGTTTGAAAATGTAAACAGATCAATTTGGTATGTAACTTTATGGGTTGGTTCAAATTAGTCCAGTTAAAATGTATTTTGGCCATTGAAAGAAATCAGAGCCTGTCAGTGATTTTATTCATGATAACATGTCTGATTTCTCCAGATATTGACGAATGTGCCAGTGCTCCCTGTAACAACAATGGCTCCTGTGAGGACTTGACAAGAGGCTACAGATGTACTTGTGAACAAGGTTACACTGGTGTCAACTGCGAGACTGGTAAGTTAAGCTTCTACAAAGTAATATAAGTAATTAATAATCTCTACGAAAAACAACCATACACATGAACTCAACTGGCTAAAACTATTTACCCAAGTACAATTAACCACGTAACAGAAAGATATCAACATACAAGGAAAGGTATATTACTGTATGTTGATGTGTAGAGCGCAATGGCTCAGGGTTAGAGCTTCAGACTCTCGACTAGGAGAACCGGGTTCAGAATCCTGCGCTGCGGTGTTAAAATGTTATGCAAGTTTTTTCACTCGTACATTGCTCCTTTTCACTGAGCTGTATAAATGTGTACCTGGCTATCGACAGTGGTGGATATGTGTACGAGCAGCCTTCGTGCATTAATCGTAGCATATTGCGGGATGGTTCCCAGATAAACCGAGATGGTGTCTGAGTGAACAGGTCTGTTAGGGAAGTAAAGTGTAAAGCGCTTTGAACGGTCCTGAGGACGGGATACTGCGCTACATAAGAACTTGCCTTTCTTTTTTTAATTTGATTGAAATAATTTGATAAAGAAGTGCATTTCAAGGCAGAGAAACGTCTGAATAAGTCAGAGGTACAAATGAAATGCTCTGGTTGTTGTTGCTACTGTTACACGATAACGTTTCTCATTTGGTTTCCAGATATTGACGAGTGTACCAGTGCTCCCTGTCATAACGGAGGCACCTGTGTCGACTTAAGAAATGGCTACAATTGTAGTTGTGTACCTGGTTACACAGGTGCCAACTGTGAAACAGGTAATTTAATTCTAATTAGTATGAAGAACGAATCGTCTGTATCAAAATCTGTATCAATTTGTGAATACAATATATGAGTAACAGTGAAATGTTTGAAGTTACAAAACTGTATTCATATATTTGACATGATTAGAATTGAATATGAAAAAAGTAGATAGATGTAGTTTTGTTTACACCAGTAGAAAGAATAAATTTTATAGACCTGTATGTGAAGTGAATAAATTATCGGTAAAAATTAAATATTCTGATTGATATTACAAACTTGCTTCTGCTGCATGATATTGTTTCTCGTTTAGTTTTTAGATATTGATAATGCTAATTTTGTCCTAATTAATGGAAGTAATGAGTAATCTGTAGGAAAAACAACATTAAGCAGCAACTTAACTGGTGGCTCGCTGTTGGTGAAGAAATTTGTAGAAAATCGTCAAATGATTCTTGAGAGATACATGTACTCGGTTATGATTAACCAAGAAAGGAAAAGATATCTGCATTGAAGGATACGTCTATGAAGTTTTGCTTACGTTAACACCATTGAAATGATATTAAACAGGTACCTGGGTACATTTTAAGCCATATAGACAACTCAAAAAGTAACAGTTACACATAAATTGCTCTGGTTGTTGTTGCATGTGTTACATGTAATGTTTCTCATTTGGTTTCCAGATATTGACGAGTGTGCCAGTGCTCCCTGTCATAACAGAGGCACCTGTGTCGACTCGAGAAATGGCTACAATTGTAGTTGTGTACCTGGTTACACAGGTGTCAACTGCGAGACAGGTATGCCATTTTACTCCTAATTAACAGAAGTAATGAATAATGTGTAGGAAAACAGCAATGTTCTCGTGACTATATGTAGCCACTGTGACCACAAAGTTTAGGTAGACATGACAAATGCTGTTGTGATTGCTGTGAATCTGAGTACACACTGGAACAAAAAATTAGCTTTAAGCATGACATTTTGAATTATCATAAAAAATACATATACTACTTGAAATTATTTTATTGTATTGGTTCGGTTATAAGAAATACTCGGTTGAATTTCGATATGAGTCGAAGTCGGACTTTTATTGATTGATGGGTTTGTTGTGTTTACTCTTCTAGTGCATTAGTGTAACTTGAGTTATTCATATTTAGTGTTGAGACTGCTATTGTGACGTGTACTTATATGTAAAATTTAAATAGTACACGGCCACATTGAATCAATAAATATTGTTTCAAAATGTAAACAGATTAATGTGGTATGTAACTTTATGGGTTGGTTCAAATTTGTCTAGTTAAAATGTATTTTGGCCATTGAAAGAAATCAGACCCTTTCAATGATTTTATTCATGATGACATGTCTGATTTCTTCAGATATTGACGAATGTGCCAGTGCTCCCTGTAACAACAATGGCTCCTGTGAGGACTTGACAAGAGGCTACAGATGTACTTGTGAACAAGGTTACACTGGTGTCAACTGCGAGACTGGTAAGTTAATTTTTCCTAATTAATAGTAAGTAATTATTAATGTCTCGAGAAAAAACCATACACATGATTCAACTGGCCAAAATTATTTGTAGGAAATGTCTCTTGGTACATTTGCCCAATTATGATTAACCAAGGAACGGAAAGATACCAACATACAAGGATAGGTGTATTAAGTCTTGTTGATGATAAATTGATTGAAATAATTTGATAGAGAACAGGTCTGTCAGGGAAGTAAAGTGTAAAGTGCTTTGAACGGTCCTGAGGACAGGATGCTGCTCTATATAAGAACTTGCCTTTCTTTTTTAATTTGATTGAAATAATTTATTAAGAAGTGCTTTTCAAGCCAGAGGAAAACTGAATAAATCAGAGGTACAAATGAAATTCTCTGGTTGTTCCAGATATTGAGAGTGTGCCAGTGCTCCTTGTCATAACGGAGGCACGTGTGGTGACTCGAGAAATGGCTACAATTGCAGTTGTGTACCTGGTTACACAGGTGCCAACTGCGAAACAGGTAAGTTAAGCTACTACAAAGTAATATAAGTAATTAATAATTTCTACGAAAAACAACCATTCACATCAATTCAACTGGCCAAAATTATTTGTAGTAAATGATAAAATGTCTCTTGATACATTTACCCAATTACGATTAACTAAGGAACAGAAAGAAATTAACATACAAGGATAGTTGTATCAAGTTTTGTTGATGTTAATTTGATTGAAATAATTTGATAAAGAAGTGCATTTCAAGTCAGAGAAACAACTGAATAAGTCAGAGGTACAAATGAAATGCTCTGGTTGTTGTTGCTACTGTTACACGATAACGTTTCTCATTTGGTTTCCAGATATTGACGAGTGTGCCAGTGCTCCCTGTCATAACAGAGGCACCTGTGTCGACTCGAGAAATGGCTACAATTGTAGATGTATACCTGGTTACACTGGTATCAACTGTGAGACAGGTAAATTAACTTACTTGTAATTATCTTAAGGTATTAATAACCAGCTGGAAAACAGTAAGGCAGATCAACTCGACTGTCACGGAACTGACCATAAACTTTAGTTTTATGTGGACACTCGTCAGTATCTAGAAACCAATGTGGAAAATATTGTTATTATTACTGTGTGTTTGATTACATGATACAGTGTTAGGTTTAGATGATACAAAGGGAATTATCTGAAAATGACATATTACTTTCAATTCTTGTATTTTTACACTTTGGTAGTGAAGAATTCTAATTATATATTTTGTACATAGCACAAGCCTATTGTTTGTTGAATAACTTATGAATGTCTGATGTTCAAATGTATTACTATGTCTGAGTTACTCATAGTGAATAGTACGATTGCTGTTGCTTAATACATTTTGTTTAAAGTGCAAATGATACAGACACTTCAAATGCGAAATATGTAACTTAATTAACTTGTAATTATCTGCAGGAAGGAATAATTTGTATGAGAACATCTGTAGTAAATATAATATGAGTTACAGTAAAACATTTATTAAGTTACAAAATTCATTGTATCAGTGATGTCATTGGTATGTAGTATTAAAAACCTAGATGTTTATAACTGTGTTTACATCACTACTATATAAATCATTTTAAAGAGCTGTATTTCAAGCCCGAGAAAAAAACTTATTAAATCCTAGTTACAAATGAAATGGTGTGATTGATATAGCCATATAGTGAAGCTAGGGCATTGGAATGATGCTGGGCTAAACATTCACAATTTACAAACAGCAATAATTCAGACAGTAAAGACAATTGGCTAACGATGTATATTTGGATTATTTTCCTTGTTATTATGCCCTTGCCATTTGAGGAAGATTTTCAATTTTTTTATTTTAAAATGCTGAGGCTCCAAAATCACCCTTCCACTAGAGCCTTCAGAGTGAAGTAAAAACCTAAGTAATTAAACTTGTATGAGCCCACCTGTGTACCCTGTACATTTGAAAATAACAGCACTGCTGCAGATACTGTCACAACAATGGCTCCTGCAAGGACTTGAGAAATGACTACAATTGTAATTGTAAATCTGGTTACGCTGAGTCAGCTGTGAAACAGGTAACTTAATTAATTAACTGAATGGACGAATAATCTGTATGAAAACAGCATTAACTCAACTGGTGAGTAATGTGGTATTTAATTTTTTTAATTGTTGTAATTATTAGTTTAATATAATTTAGTTACCCATACTGTATTAATGGTATGGTTACTCCTGTGGCAGTATATAATTCCAGGCACTGATGGTGTAGCTCATTTGGTTTCCAGAGTTAGACGAGTGTTCCAGTGTGCCCTGTCATAACGGAGGCACCTGTATGGACTTGAGAAATGGCTACCTGTGTGCTTGTGCACTGGGTTATACTGGAGTCAACTGCGAGAAAGGTACATTAGTGGTTTACCTTCACAGAGTGACAGTTGAAGTGTGTGCTCAGTGTACTGCTGGACACTGGTATATAAAGTATTACATTTCACTGTTGTGCCACTTATGTTCTTGTGCATGTCAGGTGTGTGTGTGTGTGTGTGTGTGTGTGTGTGTGTGTGTGTGTGTGTGTGTGTGTGTGTGTGTGTGTGTGTGTGTGTGTGTGTGTGTGTGTGTGTGTGTGTGTGTGTGTGTGTGTGTGTGTGTGTGTGTGTGTGTGTGTGTGTGTGTGTGTGTGTGTGTGTGTGTGTGTTGTGTGTGTGAGTGTGTGTGTGTGTGTGTGTGTGTGTGTGTGTGTGTGTGTGTGTGTGTGTGTGTGTGTGTGTGTGTGTGTGTGTGTGTGTGTGTGTGTGTGTGTGTGTGTGTGTGTTGAAACAAAAAAGAAAAGGTGGCATGGATTTATGGAAGTGAACTGAAGCAGATGTATTTGCACATGTTTGTATGTGTTCTGTTTTATATCGGTCATGTATTGAGTGTGACCTGTGTGTACGTGTGCATATATGTATGTGTGCTTGTTTGTATCAATGCATACCTGAATCGGTGGAGGACTTCACACGTACTGGGGCAAATGCGAAGTGTTTAGAGCCTAAGATCTAGCACTGTCTTTCCAAATACCTTGGTAATGCAAAACATTGGTGATATTTAAGAAGATATAAACTAAGTAATATTTATAGTGGTGTCACAGTTTTGTGTTTGATAATGAGGTGTATTGTGTGATTTGCAGATGCTCAGGACGCAGTGTATGTGGGAGTTGACTTGTAAATGTCCTAGTGTGTTCAGGACGCAGTGTATGTGAGAGTTGACTTGTAAATGTCCTAGTGTGTTCAGGACGCAGTGTATGTGGGAGTTGACTTGTAAATGTCCTAGTGTGTTCAGGACGCAGTGTATGTGGGAGTTGACTTGTAAATGTCCTAGTGTGTTCAGGACGCAGTGTATGTGGGAGTTGACTTGTAAATGTCCTAGTGTGTTCAGGACGCAGTGTATGTGAGAGTTGACTTGTAAATGTCCTAGTGTGTTCAGGACGCAGTGTATGTGGGAGTTGACTTGTAAATGTCCTAGTGTGTTCAGGACGCAGTGTATGTGGGAGTTGACTTGTAAATGTCCTAGTGTGTTCAGGACGCAGTGTATGTGAGAGTTGACTTGTAAATGTCCTAGTGTGTTCAGGACGCAGTGTATGTGGGAGTTGACTTGTAAATGTCCTAGTGTGTTCAGGACGCAGTGTATGTGGGAGTTGACTTGTAAATGTCCTAGTGTGTTCAGGACGCAGTGTATGTGGGAGTTGACTTGTAAATGTCCTAGTGTGTTCAGGACACAGTGTATGTGGGAATTGACTTGTAAATGTCCTTGTGTGTTTGCAGACATTGACGAATGTGCCAGTGCTCCCTGTCAACATGGTGGCACTTGTAAGAACTTGAGAAATGGCTACAGTTGTGATTGCTCACTAGGTTATACTGGTGTCAACTGCCAGATAGGTAAGTTAGTGTTTTATATATATATATATATATATATATATATATATATATATATATATATATATATATATATATATATATATATAAATCCTAATTATTACTTATTAAATGACAGTTACCAACTATATTTATTCATGATCAGTTCTTATAGGAAACATGTTCAGGGTTCTGTCACAGAACCTCAGCATGGTATCACTATAATTATACAAAGCTGCCGTAAGAATACACTGGAGAAGAGAAATCAGTTAATGAGAGGTATGGAAAGAAATCTGCGAGTGGCTGAAGAAACCAATATGGTTGTCTAAGTTAAAACCATGGCTGACATGGTTGACTTGTAAGATGTCTTCATATGTTTACAGACATTGATGAATGCTCGAGTTCTCCGTGTCAGAATGGTGGCAACTGTACAGACTTGGTGAATGGCTACAACTGCAGCTGTCTGCCAGGTCTCTATGCTGGTCTCCACTGCGAGACAAGTAAGTGACATATATTCAATAAACATGGCTTATAACACAGATCAGAAAGCAATAGTCCAATGACAGTTCAAATAAACAAACAAACATAGAAAGAGGCAAGTGGACCTCAGCGCCTGTTAGGAGATACACTTAAACTGCTCCTAAGTATTAATGTTTAGATATGATATTATTTTTCTGTGTGGTGTTCATCGGTCGAGTCGGTATGTGTATTGCTTGAATGTGTATTGTCCTTGCATGTGTGTGTGTGCGTGTGTGCGTGTGTGCATGTGTGCATGTGCGCATGTGCGCGTGTGCGCGTGTGTGCGTGTGTGCGTGTGTGCGTGTGCGCGTGTGCGCGTGTGCTGTGTGCGTGTGTGCATGTGTAGTTGTTCTTTGCTGCTGGATGCAGCTGTCACATAAGACCTGTGTTTGCTAATGATGTGTTTCTGGCAGTCGTACGCAGGCGTCTGTATCCCCATGGCTCCCAGCAAGAGGACGTCACACTTGACTGGGCAACTACAGCACTCAAGTGTGACCTGGCTGGCAAGAGTTGCCACTCAGGATTCATCAAGACACCTCGCATGAAGATCTTCTCTTCAGAGTTCACAAACATTAAGGTTGCCTATAGTTTGCTAAGTATTGTTTGTATGTGTGCTTACTAAAAGGTGCAGATAAGTCGGCGCATACAAGAGTACACATATGTGTGATATACCCTATACATAGTTATTTCGATGGTTATAAATGTGTAGAACGGTCATTGATATGTTATTTCAGACTGTTGATTGGTGTGTTATTTTGGGTGTTCATTGATGTATTGTTTAGCATGTCCGCTGATCTGTTGTTTTGAATGGTCACTAATGTATTATTTTACAAGGTAAGCTTATATATAATGAAGTATCCAATCCTCAGGATTGCTCAAAGCGAAACCTGCAATCTCTGGAAAGCATCCAGCCATGCTGCAATTAATGCACAAAGACTATTTGCATACACCACTGTCTATAGCCAGGTACTTATTCATACAGCTGAGTGAACTGGACCAGTGTAGAGTGAAACAACTGTCCCAATGTTTGACAAGGCAGCACAAGATTCACATTCACACATTGTTTTATATGTTCACTGATGTATTGTTTAGTATTTGTTGGTTTTTTTAGAGGGTTCTTTGGAGTTTGTGTAATAACAGTTTGTGGCTTGTTGTTTAGTTCATTGGTGTTTTTCTTAGGCTGTTTTTTGTGTTGTTGTCTCCCAGATCTACTCCAATGGCTACGTCACTCTGGGTCAGTCGTACAACCGACGCATGCCAGCAGACTTTGTGACTGTGTCATACAGCAAGAAATGGTCCTCCTATTACCGTGGCTTTGCTTTGTTTGCGCCGTTGTGGACAGACGCCAACTTCCAGAGAGGACGAGTGACCTACCACATTTATGACCGCACTGACACCAAAGTGAGCGAAACAGAGAAATATCGAGTGAAACACGCACTGCAGCTGGCCAAGGAAGACACTGAGAACTATGGAGGGTCATCTTCAATCAACCCTTCCTGGGTGATGGTGATCTCTTGGGTGGACAACACGCCACGCATGTACTACAGTGACTTCTATGAACAGGTCAGTTTTGGTATTTTGGGGTTGGATAATAGATATATTTTTATACAGCACAATTTGTTTGACAGTTATTTGCATCTTGCACACAAGAACAATGGAATAACAAATTATATGCGGAAAAAATTATTTAATTAATTGGTTCCACTCCACTTTTTAATGCAACTCTACGATGTCAGAACGCTCTTGTACAGGTGTTTGTACAGTGTCTCCACTATCTAGTATGAAGGAATATATATAGACAGAGGTGGATATTTGCATATGAATTATCTTTGTGTATTAATTGTAATATAGCTGAAATATTTACTAGAGAAATTGAGATGATGTTTGATTTATCCTGTCTGTCAGACAGAGAAGAGTAGGGCATTTGTTGCAGTCATAAGAACTGGATTCTGTGCTTCATAAGAACCTGACGGTTTTCTGTATTTATAAAAGTAACATGGAACGTTATGAACCTGCTCCTGGGTCTCACACATCTGTGGTGAACACTGCACACATCGTGGGGAAAAGTTTGTATTTTTAGCAGTAGATAAGATATTTGAGACATGTATAATTGATGGTTAATTTATCATTGTCTGATCTAATTTTTGGTCAGTGTTTTGTTTACTATCTCTACTGACAACTGTTGGAATCCTGATTGTTTGATTGTTATAATTATGGTTTGCTGTGTCTACATTTGTGTGGGACTGTGGTTTCAG
>JAODUO010000298.1:392500-400662 GCA_025642075.2 Ridgeia piscesae
TGTTTAAGTAAAGCGAAATAAGGTTCTATATCCACAAGTTTAAGAAAAGATGTATACCAACAAAAGGCAACTCTGTATTTATTTGAACCGATAGATTGAGATGGTATATTTGGTGATTACTTTGTACCCAGTAATGACGTGACGTGATAACAGAACTACTTCTCAATAGATTCAGAAGTGAGACAGGCAAATATCTTGGATGATCATTTTCAATGGGATGTGTTGCTTCAATTGTTGCAGCCCTTGTCATCTTTGTGGAAGATGAAGACCAGACAAGTTGGTTTGCCAGTGCAGAACTAGAGGCTGAGGTTGACTTTGAGAATGTCAGTCTCATTAAAGATGACGTCAGCACTGTCAGTGCTTCCTTCAAGAGTGGTAAGAACTACATCGGATCACAGAACAAGTAGTCACCAGTGTTTGTCTGGTTGTCATTTATTTCTCTGTTAGAAGAACCAATAAAAATATATAATGTGCATTGTTATGCTAGTAGAATGATTTAAGGAAGTACAACAAACATGACATCATGTTTGTCATCATAGCATATGTTATTTTATTTCATAAGATCAGCTGTACAATGATATCATTTAGTTCCTGTACTTGTAATGTTGTTGGTGGCGTCTTAGACAATGTTTCTTACAGTGTATTTCTGCATCACTTACTGTGCATTGTTATTACAAATGTAGCCAATCTCATGATTTTGAGAAATGCTGTTCTTAAAGTGAAGTATCAATGTTCTTTAATTGTATATCTTGATTGTGTGTCATTCAGCTAGGTTTAACGTCTGGTTCAGGTTTAGATGTAACCTGTTTGTACTTCCAGGGTTCACCATCACTGTGGCGTTGAATGAATCCCAGTTGTCAATCACAGTGGCCGCCCCAGACAACTTCCTCAATGACACAAAGGGTCTGTTGGGGGTGTTCAATAAAGACCCCTCAGATGACCTCACCCCTGCGGATGGCTCAGCACCCCTTGCTACAAATGCAACTGAAAAGACAATATTTAACAAATTTGGTGAAACATGTAAGTTACCCTGATTTAATTGCAAGACAGCAAGATTAGGATGTCTCATATAATGGATCAATGTATCCAATTATATAAGATATATTTCCAACTACCGGACTAAGTATAAGTACTTGGTTAGACCTTTCTTCCTGTCTGCAGCCTGGTGGCCACTTGCAGTCTGGCCACAGCTTAGAGGTACTTGTTTTATCACTAAGCTCAGTCACATAGAGAAGAACATATGGACATGTGCACTTTTGGAGTTTGTAAATAAACCTTTATGTTTTAGTGAATATATATGATTGTATAGCATATGCTGTTGTTTGCCATTGTTCAGGGAGAATTGAGATGACCTCGTCACTCTTCTACTACCCACAAGGCACAGATTATAATACATTCAACATCTTAGACTTCACCCCTCTCTTCTACGAAGAAGTGGTTGGCAACATGACTCCTGAACAGAAGGCAGAAGCTGAAAAGACATGTGGAGATAACAAAGAGTGTATCTTTGACTTGGCCATCACTGGTGAGTGTCATGTGTCTTGTTTATTTAGTGGAAATCTCACACACGCACACACACACACACGCACACACGCACACACGCACACACGCACAGCACGCACGCACGCACGCATACATACACACACGCATGCATATGCACACACACACACATGCATGCATATGTGCACATGCACACACAAACACGCACATAAAAACAGACACGCACGCGCACGCACGCACGCACACACAATGAACTAATTCCTGCACAGCAACATAATAAGTTGTATTAGAGTTAACCAGAATCACCTCGGTGCCTTTATTGTTACGACGATGTACTCATATGTCCCTGTATCCTGGGGGCAGCTCTCCACACCTTCCTGTTCTTTTCACCAGACACTGTTTTGTTGGTGTAGAGTCTGGACTGTCAGAGCTGACTCTTCCCTGGGCGGGATGGGCTGCAGTGTGATTTCTTCACTGCACAGTCAGGCCTTGTAAGGGTGCTTACCAAAGTGTCTTGTCTGGACCATCATCCATTGCTATGTACAGTGTCCAGCATTGTATTTGTTTGAAACTGAATGTTGATTCTTTTGTCTGAATGTAGCATGAGCACTGATTGTGGTAGCATCTTTACCCTATTATGTAAGTATTTGTGTCCTTTTAGGCAATGCCAAAGCAGCTGCCTCAGGTCTTGAGACAAACACCAAGAACAAAGAAACTGCCGACATGTTGGGTAAGTCACATTCAGTACAGATATGTATTTTATAAGTGTAACTGGCAATTACTGTGTATTCTAGCTGATTACTAGGGGTGTACTGACTATGTATTCTAGCTGTGTACTGGGGTGTATTGACTGCATTCTAGCTGTATACTGGGAGTGCTGTGACTGTGTATTCCAGCTGTTTACTGGGAGTATAGTGACTGTGTATTCTAACTGTGTACTGAGGGTGCAGTGACTGTATTCTAGCTGTGTACTGGGGGTGTAGTGACTGTATTCTAGCTGCATACTGGGGGTATAGTGACAGTGTATTCTAGCTGCCTTCTGGGGGTGTAGTGACTGTGTATTCTTGCTGTGTACTGGGGTGTAATGACAGTGTATTCTAGCTGTGTACTGGGGATGTAGTGACAGTGTATTCTAGCTGTGTACTGGGGGTGTAGTGAGTGTGTATTCTAGCTGTGTACTGGGGGTGTAGTGACTGTATTCTAGTTGTGTACTGGGGATGTAGTGACTGTGTATTTTAGCTGTGTAAAATGGGGATTGTGGTAGATCTTTACCCTAATGTGTATTTGGGGAAAGCCAAAGACTGCTTTCTTAGCAGAAAAAAACTGGCGATTGGGGAAATAACTGTTTTATTTTTATGTGTAAATGGCAATTACTGTGTATTCTAGCTGATTACTAGGGGTGTACTGACAATGTATTCTAGCTGTGTACTGGGGTGTATTGACTGCATTCTAGCTGTATACTGGGGTGTGTGACTGTGTATTCTAGCTGTTTACTGGGGTGTAGTGACTGTGTATTCTAGCTGTGTACTGAGGGTGCAGTGACTGTGTATTCTAGCTGTGTACTGGGGGTGTAGTGACTGTATTTTCTAGCTGCATACTGGGGGTATAAAATTTAACAGTGTATTTCCCAAACTTTCCTTCAGGGGTAATAGTCACTGTGTATACTAGCTGTTTTAAGGGTGAATGACAGTTAAAATTTTTAGTGTACTACCCGGAAAGTTGTAGTGACTGTGTATTCTAGCTGTGTACTGGGGTGTAATGACAGTATTCTAGTTGTGTACTGGGGGTGTAGTGACTGTGTATTCTAGCTGTATATGGGGGTGTAGTGACTGTATTCTAACAGTGTACTGAGGGTGTAATGACTATGTATTCTAGCATACAGGGGTGACCGACGTTGTATGTTGCAATTGTGCATCAGTTATAGCTAATTGTTGTTTTTTGTTGCTTACAGCTAATGAAAATCCAACAATCAATGTGACAAGTACCTTCAATGTCACTGTCGGTGAGGAGAGCTCTCTGACAGTAATTGTCACAGATCCAGAAAATAACAAGGTTTCACTGACACTGAGGACAGAGCTGCCATCTGGTGCCAACTTTAACAACGAAACGGGAACCTTCACTTGGACTCCTGCTGACACAAATCCTGTCAACATTTCGTGAGAACTTTTCTTCTACCAAAACAATTTACTCTCTATTTAGATTGTGGAGTAGGATTGTCAAGTTCAAAAAGGTTTAATATTTCAGATCTCAATAGAAATACAGATCTACAAGTTTTAGGGTAGTAATAATAGTATGTTTAGAATATATTCATTTAATGTTAAATGTAGAAATATAATGATGATGAATTGTGTCATTGTTAATAATCATATTGACATACAATACCAGTGATAAAATTTCTCATTTGTCATCGCGTGTTTATTGACTTAATTTGTATGCACTTTGACCCTTTAGATTCAGCGCTGTTGATGAGAAAGGTGCGGTAGCTCCATCTGCTGACGTCATTGTGAACCTGTGCGACTGTTCGGGCCACGGCGAGTGTCTCTTCGGTGAGCTGCGCGAGGGAGAGAAACCAATGGCCAGGTTCAGACTCGTCGCCTGCAACTGCACAGTTGGTTGGACAGGTGAGACACATTAGAACAGAATGTTCTTATTTTGTTGTTGATCAAAGTGGAATTTAAGCCATTGGTTTCACACAAGTTGAAAGCTCTCTTAGGATTTCCTCTCTGTGGATTGTTGGCCATACCACGGCTTGTGTATTGATCATGTATGTTGTTACTGGAAAGTAAGACTATGGCAACAGCAAGAATTAAACATCCCCATTAAGACAGAAGCAGATACTATATTGCCATGATCAACATATAAACTTTATATAAATTTGGAGTATTTCTTGTGTTGAAACATGCTATCATATATAACATTAACATGTAACAAGATATAATAAATAAAATGTCTGGAATTTGTCTACAGCAAATCTGTTTAATTTAAAAAGACACTTTCAGGTTACAGTGAAATTCATGAGTAGTTTATAGTGACTCAGTGACTAGAACTTGGGAGTCTTGTCTAAGAGAACCCAGGCCCAAATCCTGTGTTACTGTGTCAATCTCTGGACAATTTGTTCATTCTACATTGCTCCAGTTTACTCGGCTGTGTGAATGAATACCTGATTATTAACAGTAAAGTGCCTGTGCTGTATTAGAACTTACCTTTTACATGACCAATTACTAACTAAGGCACATTATAACACGAGGTTTGAACCTGCCTCACCTTCCTCACATGTGTTGTTTGTTCAGTTCAGAATAATAAAACCAGTGTTATTTCAATGTTGTTGTAAAACCATGTTCCATGTCAGTTTCACCTCCTTTGGCTTTACAGGTGACTCATGTGATGAGGACTTTGACGGTTGTGGAGACGGTCCCTGTACAGCTGGCACCAACTGCTATTTGGGGCTTTTAGTACATGCCAGAGTTATGAAGACAATGATGGCGTCTGTGTTGGTAGGTGCTGGTTGAATCTCTTAATTCAGACTATGTACTGGTTAGTACTGCAGGTTATGAAGACAATGACACAGTCTGTATTGGTAGGTGCTGATTGAATCTCTTAACCAGTTTAATGAGGGTTATTATTGAGGTTTTTGAAAAAATTTTTAAAGATTGGGGTTGGTAGGGGGTGGTTTGGGGGATGGTGATCATGGATCGATGGATCGATGGATCGATGGATCGATGGATCGATGGATTGATGGATCGATGGATCAGTATATATGATCGATCGATCGATCGATCGATCATATATACTGGTTAAGTAAGCTACGTACAGTTTAACGCTGCAGGTTGTGAAGACCATGACAGTGTCTGTATTGGTAGATTGGTTCCCTAATTTAAATTATATAATGGTTAGTGCTACAGGTTTCATATTCCGGATGTCTGGCCTCATAGTTTGTCTCAGTTCGAAAACATTGACTAGTTGGATAACCACTTTCAATTGTCACTATGTTCAAATGTCTGTGTTCCATGTTCTGGCATGTAAATGTATTGTGGGGAGATACAGTTAAACCACCAGTTATATTCCACAGAGATAACAGTAATGTTTCTGAACATTGAGGTAATTCAATATATTTAGTTCCAGTACTTTCACTTGATGTCAGTGCTTATATAGTTTCGTAGCCAGTCATTAACACATGTCAGTCACATATCATCTAATAACTGTTATGCTCCACTTTCCTAGTTGCTTCCAATGCTTGGCAACAACTCATCTCAATAAATTAATAAGTTAAACTTTTAGCATAAGCACAATGTCAAAAGTTGATCACATCCACTGTTCTACTTTCTAGATGTGAATGAGTGTGACAAGGACAAGCCACTTCATGACTGTGGACACTCCCGTTCAAAAGGTGAGTTTTTAGCCGGAACATTTCCTCTGGACTAACAAAGGCTACGGCTCGAAGGAAGGAAAACTGTACAGGAAGACTGAATTGATTCTCCCGACACTGTAGAGAGAGCTGACAGTAATAGTTGACTGTCTCCAGGACTGTACAGATACGACTGAGTTGACTTGTCTCCAGACACTGTAGAGAGAGCTGTACAGGTAAGACTGAGTTGACTGTCTCCAGACACTGAGGGGAGCTGTACGGTAAGACTTATCTCCAGGACCTGTAAAAGAGAGCTGACGGTAAGACTAGTTGATGTCTCAGAGACTAGGAAAGCTGTTAGGTAAGATTGAGTTGAGTCTCCAGCAGAGGAGAGACAGGACTGAGTTGACTGTCTCCAGACACTGTGCAGAGGCTGTACAGTAAAACTGAGTTGACTTGTCTCCAGACATGTAGAGAGAGTGTTAAGGTAAGACTGAGTTGACTGTCTCCAGACATGAGAAGACTGAAGGGTAAGCTGAGTTGACTGTCTCAGACGAGAAAAGTAGCAGGTAAGACTGAGTTGACTGTCTCCAGACACTGTAGAGAACTGTACAGGTAAGACTGAGTTGACTGTCTCCAGACACTGTAGAGAGCTGTACAGGTAAGACTGAGTTGATGTCTCCAGACACTGTAGAAGAGAGAAAGGAGAGAAGAGAGAGAAGAAGAGACGAGAGAGAAGAGAAGAGAAAGGAAGGAGAGAGGAGAAAGAGAGAAAAGAGAAGAGAAGAGAAGAGGAGAGAGAGAGAGAGAGAGAGAGAGAGAGAGAGAGAGAGAGAGAGAGAGAGAGAGGTAAGCGAGCTGAGTTGACTGTCTCCAGACACTGTGAGAGGAGAGAGAGAGAGAGAGAGAGCTGTACAGGTAAGACTGAGTTGACTGTCTCCAGACACTGGTAGAGAGAGCTGTACAGGTAAGACTGAGTTGACTGGCTCCAGACACTGTGAGAGAGCTGTACAGGTAAGACTGAGTTGACTGTCTCCAGACACTGGTAGAGAGAGCTGTACAGGTAAGACTGAGTTGACTGTCTCCAGACACTGTGCAGAGAGCTGTACAGGTAAGACTGAGTTGACTGTCTCCAGACACTGTAGAGAGAGCTGTACAGGTAAGACTGAGTTGACTGGCACTTGTCACGTATATCAAGTAATTGAGATGTTTTACCTCAACAGATGTGGATGAATGTGTGGAGAAGTCTTCTGGCTGTGAACACATCTGCACCAATGACATTGGCAGCTTCACCTGCAGCTGCTACACCGGCTATGAACTCAACAGTGACAACAAGACGTGTACTCAGAAAGGTAAATGCTCAATTTCATTTAATAGGTACATATATTTTCACCTTATTTATGGGTATTTACCATATTTTTGAACAATAGAATATGTATTGGAAAGTAAACAACACTGACTTTGCCAGAACCAAACATGATATATAATTAATAGTTACTTATTCAAGAGATTTGTTTAATTAGTATGTAGTCCTTGGCTGCATTATATATTGGTGTGCATTGTAAGAATTGTGAATAAATAAGATTTATATTTTCTAAGATGGGATGACAAAGATGACTGGCAACATATAATTATATTGTACATCAGAGCAACCTATTCATTTGTGTGTTCAAACAAGGACCATGTTGAAATTGTCTAATATGTGGCCATGCTACAACATAACAAACCATCTCCAAATTGGTTGAGAAACAAGATGCACATACATAGGTATTATTTCCATGTGATGAAGCCAGCTAACAGTTTTGCCTTGCTACTTGTGTCTGTCTAATTTGATTTGATTGTCTTCAGATGTTGGCTTGTTTGTTGTAGCAAAAAAACAAAGGTTTACAATACCTTAGTCATTTTGGAATTTCAAACAACTGTAATGGCATTGGTGTACCAAACAACTAAATTGTTATGAAATACTTGTTTCGTCTGTGTTAGATCAGTTAAAAAAAGTTTAAAACTTATCTCCTGCTCTGAAACGTGAATATGTATGTATGTGGGTGTTGTGAATTTGTCATCCTTCCTCCATATGTTGTAGCTGATTCTGGGTGCAGTAGCAACAATAAATGTACCTATGGCTGCAGCAAAAGTGGTTCAACAGAAACTTGTTTCTGTCCTATTGGAAAACTACTTGCATCTGACGACATAACATGTGACGGTAGGTGGCTGGCTGGAAGCTTATTGCTTGTTCAGACAATTAATGCACATATGTATTGTATAGTAAGTAATAGCTAGTTGATCAGTACATTAATTTTAACACAGCAGTATCTCC
>JAODUO010000299.1:0-5000 GCA_025642075.2 Ridgeia piscesae
CGCATGACTACGGATGTCCGACAACTTTTCTTTGTAGTGTGTCTTCTTTGCTTCAGCGCACAAGGTGTTCACTTTGTTTCTTTGACATGTAAACATATCGCGGTGTACAGTTAGTTGTGTCTTCCTGTACTAATGTTCCAGCCGCTTCCGTTTGGCTTTAGCAGCTTTTATGTCCGCGTTGTACCATGGCACATTGTTCTTTACTGTGATGTTGCACTTTCTTGCAGGAGCATGCTGGTCAAGTATTGACAGCAGTGTTTTGTTATAACTGGAAAAAGCTTCTGCTGCCGACGCGCAGGCTTGTTGAGTAATCAGATCAGAGCAAGCAATGTCGTGACTGATTTGCTGATTTGCTGATTTGCTGATTTGCTGAGTGTTGACATTTTTCAACTTACGCACAGTAATCGTTCTCTTAGGCTGTACTGTCTGTGTAGTTGGAACAGTAAAGATGACGGCGGAGTGGTTAGATTTAATCGATTCGTCACAGGTGATATCAGCAATAGGCAGCTCATCACGTCTCGTTATAATGACATCGAGGATGTGGCCTTTCTGGTGAGTTGCCAGGGTAACATGATGTTGGTGGTTTGTTGCGGAGATAAGGTCGATGATCGGTGTTGTGTGTGCAATGGTGGGATTATCGAAATGAAAGTTCAAGTCTCCAACCAGCAGCAGCTGGCCGGATGTAAGTGTGAGGTCTTCAAGGAGATCGGCAAACTCCCTAAGAAATACTGGAACGTTTGGCGACTGTTTTGGTGGAGGTCTGTATATCGTTACGATTCGCAATAGTTCGAGACCAACTTTGAATAAACAGTTGAGGTATTCCATGGAAGTGTAAGTGTTGTGTTTCGAAACAGTCACAGAGATGGAGTCACGAAAGATAATGGCAACGTCTCCGCCTCTTGCGTTGGCTCGGGGAATGTGTTTCATTGTGTATCCAGGTGGCACCACAGCCTTTACGGCAATATGAGATGGCTTGAACCATGTTTCCGTAAGCGAGCAAATGTCTAGCTGGTTTTCAGTTATCAAATCCTGGATTTGTTGACACTTATCAATCTCACACGCTGACCGGGTGTTCAGAACAGCAGCTCTAAGGGAGTTGGTCGTGCAGTGTTGTTGCAATTTATAATTTAATAATTATTTATAATATGTGTAATATTATATATTAAAGCATGGTCTTAGAGGAGTCTCCTGACCGTATGTTGTATTACTAATTATTATATATACTATTACCATGTTTGTTGTGATTGTCATATTTGTACTGATTCTGATTTGTTTCACATGCATGTAGTGTATGCGTTTGGTTGAAATACTGGTCGAATAAAACGTCATTCATTCATTCATTCATTCATTCATTTATTCATTCATATATATATATATATATATATATATATATATATATATATATATATATATATATATATATATATATATATATATATATATATATATATATATATATAGTATAAAATATATAATTATTGTACATATACATAATACATATTAAATATATATTAAATAATATATATATATATATATATATATATATATTATTTAATATATATTTAATATGTATTGTACAATAATTATATACTTATATATATATATATATATATATATATATATATATATATATATATAATTATTGTGTTTTTGCAATATATGAAATACATAATTTAATATATATATATATATATATATATATATATATATATTACACATATTATAAATAATAATGATAATATAATTATATATATATAATTATATTATCATTATTATTTATAATATGTGTAATATTATATATATTAAATTCGATTGACAGTCCGGCGCTCTACCGCGCGACCACCGCTCCACACCTTGCTATCAAAATGTGCCTCAAAACTTGTTTGCCTCGTGTTAATTTGCGACAAATAACTTTACTGAGAGGTTGTATACATCCCAACGAACAACCCGTAATATCTATACCATAAATGCTTTGTCTCTTCGCTGCACATTGATGATTTTGCATATATCGCGCATGCGCAGAAACGTCAACCGGAAGGTTTCTAACGCCGGAAAAATGTAAGCGCTACACCGGCATCGAGCCAGCACACCTGTCGTAGGACCACAAGTCGACGTACCATCGGCTGTAAATGTATTATGCCTTCACATTGACGGACATGTCAGACTGTATCCATATTTAGCTATGTGTGAGGCTTCCGAGTCATGCAAGTTCAACAGCTGATTGTAGGATGCAAAATGTTCCGCAAAACGGTGCCGCATTTTACACACGTCAAGAATACGTAAAAACGGCACACATACCCTAGTTGCGTTAGAGCGCCCTCTTTGGGACATTATCCGCGGTGTTACGTCACTGCAACACGACGCCACTTCCGCCTACATCTGCATAGTTTCGCGTCTGGACAACATAACTTATCTCGACGAAATGCAATAAAAAGTTCTATACTACTGTTGTTGCATCAACTACACAGGCAAGGCGAAGTAGGTAATTTTTATACAATATTCCTGTCAAAATTCCTGAATATTCCATATGTTACAGGACGGATGGCAACCGGCTTAAGTGTAGTGGTTAAATCTTGTTTTGGGCAAGGTAAACCTGGCTGAGTAAACCAATATAAGTTTTACTATTATTAGTTTAGGCTACTTGTGTTGCTACTATGCTATACTGTCCAGTACTATTATAGTATTTTCTTTATTGATTTTAGCCTAACAGTTTGGTTTAGGTTTAGCCTAAGCCGCAACGGCTGACTAAGGCTAAGCTTAAATTAGGGCTGTCATGAATCGCATCCTGTATCACGTGGTTGAGCTGAATCTGTCTGTAGGAAACATTGTTAGAAAGCTTGTCTTACATTAGATGGGTAAACATTTGGTTTTGAGAAGCTAAGTATGTGGTCGCACTACTTACTAGAGAGACATATCTTAGTAGCTAATAGGAATTTTACAAACTACTCACACGGTGTAGTAGTGGTTTTTAGTATAAAGGTCAGTCATAGGTATTGTGGTCGTCTCGTAAGAGCTGAGACGGATCCACAGATGAATGACATGTGTCGCACTGCTGTCATGGGGACGGCAGAACGAGTTGTTAACGTGTGATTGGAAGCGATAACTTAGGTTACTTTCGAAAAACTGCATTTGTAAATTAGACGGATCCAGATTGAGAACTCGAGCTTCTTGTAAGTCTTGCCGCTAAGGGATCAGCATTGATGAGATTGTTCCTGTCGACTGTGACTTCGGTAAGCAACACGCCAAACGTTGCCATTGCTGCTTCCATAGGTTTTTGTCGATTCTTGACCTGCGCATTGAAATCTTCCATCACTATATCGTGTTGTGGTTTGGCTTTCCTAAGGTTTCATCGAACCACCGATAGTAAATATAAGTGTATGAGTGTGTAGTGCAATAAGTACGTACGTTTTTCGCAATGGTCTCCGTTTTCTTTAAAACCGCTGGCACAAACGCACGTATGCGTTGTTGTGTTGCATCTCAAGCCTTTATCTGCAAATCAACAACATTGAAAGCATAACAATATGTAACCCAAACAAAAGTAGTCTGATTTTTTAAAAGCTGAAACACTGCACAAGTCTTGATAAGTATGGATAAAGGTAAAATTGCTTCATTTAAAATGTTGTTTATTATAATCATATCCATAATGTTACTGGATGATTTGTAGTAATAGCATTGCAAGTTACGCCGTTTCCATCTTAGACGGTGGCCGCTTGGCTAATCATTTGACCTGAAACATTTGTTAGCTCTGTTACTCCTGCATGCTCAATAGGGAACGCAAGTCTCATATATTGGTTTTATACTATTTTGCCATTTTCATTCAACATCCGGAACCCAACGACGATACGAACGAGCCATACGAGCATGTATTGCGTCGCATTCAGTTGTAATTGCCACACAGAAAACTTCGATACAACGATATTTGTCTTGAGCACTATAATAAATACACAAACGTCATTGGTCAGGGTATTACATTAAGCACAGTTGAGCAACCCAAAATGTTTCAACTAATAGCTGGAATTCTGAAATAAAAACAATTTCATATAACTAAGAAGAAGTAGATTATTTGATATTTCTTAGCGCATTAAATTACATATTCAGCATTATGGTTTAAAAAGGATATATAAACAATGTTTCGGTATGATGCTGCAGATGTAGACAAGTGCATAATTCTAATTTCGCTTATTTTTGTGCCTAATATATGTTTCAATAAAACTGATTGTTTTATTAGGTTTTAAAGCATTGTATTAATTTATACAAAGTTCAGCCGCTATATCTAACCATCCTCGCGCGACATGTTCGTTGCTGCTTTGACTCCGCTAACTTCCGGACTTCGCGTAGTGTATCTGCCATGGCTATTTTTGCATGGCAAACAACCCTGACTTACGATGATGTCTCTGTCCAAATTTTTATCAGGGAGACATCAGTGTCTAACAACCGTAGAGGAGACCGGAGCTAGATGTCACACGGGTAAGATGTAACAGAGGGGTTGCAGACACAAGTCCTAATCCAAATTAATCAACATGGCGACGGTATATTTACCAATAGATTTGAGCACGTCATGTGTAACTGCACGTGAATCCGTCGACACACCATCGATTACGCTATTTTAATGAAAAATTATTTTATTCTCGACTTACTCTATACCTAAAAGTTAAGTATATGTGTATTCATACTTCATCTGTTTTATCGTTGATAAATGTGGTTATTAGCATAGTGTCGTAAATCTTACATAAACCATTAAACAGTATGGGTACAGTGTTATAAGCTTAATGTTGTAAATCTTACATAAATCATTAAACAGGTTTTGAAGTGCGTTTTGGCAATCGCGTGTTTTGCGTGCGAGATGGGGCCGGAACAAGTTGTAATGTTCATGTCGGGACAAAGTGTAACACTCTTACAACATGCCTCCACGGTCTTTGTTTTCCTAGGTGACCTATAAATTGAACTTTAAATTCAAAATGATCCAGCATTAGCCCACTAATTAAAATAATTCCAGTTGT
>JAODUO010000299.1:10000-12500 GCA_025642075.2 Ridgeia piscesae
TAAGTGTAAACTATTAAAACATGTCATTACCTGTATCATTGTAAAACCCAAGGATTATCATAAATGACCATGACATTTATTAATAATCTTAGGATATACATATCGACTAACATTTGTTAACAGTTAAATGAGCGATAATTAAGCAGCAGAGGACATACAGCTATTTTACGGATCGAAGACCTTTCTTGCTAACCAGCTGTGTACAAGTGCTCACTTTTGGTTGCTCTTATGTGGAATAAGGTTTAGATTTAGGGTTAATGTTCGGGTTTATGTTTGGGTTAGGGTTAGGTTGAAGGTACTTTTAACAAGATTGATATTAGGTGTTTTACATGCATTTGATAGGCACTTGTACGTGAGTGGTTAGCAAGAGAGGTCTTCCCTATTTTACTACCGCACATGCCGGGGGGGGGCTAGACCAGTTTTTGAAACGTGTAAGACGCCTACCATGGGCGTCTTGCCCCCAAATCATACATTCGTGTGTGTGTGTGTGTGTGTGCGTGCGTGCGTGCGTGCGTGCGTGCGTGCGTGCGTGTGTGAGTGTAGTAATATTCCTTACTACTTCATTTTGCGGAGCGGGAGGAAATATGGCGATGGTCAACTTGGCAAAAGTCTTCGTGCTGTTAGAGAGGGGATTCCTTTGATAAAAGCAAGTAAGCAGTTTGTGGTACCAGCTCGTACATTGCATAGGCTCAGAGACAACGCAGTGACCTCTCCTGGAACGTTGAAACTCGGCCCTAGAACTGTTATCCATGGAGATGACGTCGAGAAAGCCCTGTACGAACACATTAAAGAGATGGAACGTCGCATGTACGGCTTGACAACTCTGGATGTCAGACGTCTCGCTTATGAGATTGCTGTCAAAACAGGCGCGAACAACCCGTTTACGAAACAACTAAGATGGTCGGTAAAAACTGGTTGTGTGGATTTTTTGCACGATACCCCGACCTTGCCATACATAAACCACAGGCTACCAACATTGCTCGCGTTCTTGGCTTTAACAAGGTACGGGAAAATGTGTTCTTCCAAATTTATCGCTCAGTTTTGGAGACGGCGCAATACACACCAAGTCGAGTGTGGAATATGGATGAGAGGTCGTTCGTTACCTGCCACCAATGTTTATTTTTCCACGAAAGAGGATGGTGGCAGTTTTGATGAACGGGGCACCACCTGAATCTGTAGGCTACTGTAGACCGAATGGTTGAATTGATGCAGACTTGTTTGTCAAATGACTTGAACATTTCGCTGCGTCGACAAATGCGTTTACAGGAAACCAGCAAACCATAATCATGGATGGCCACCACAACCATAAAACATTAGCTGCAATAATCTTCGCGAGGTCCAAAGGCATACAACTGCTAGTTCTGCCACCTCATTGCACCCGCAGGATGCAGCCGCTCGACACAACGTTCTTCAAATCACTGTAGACCGCATACAACAACGCAATAGACAGCTGTATGGTCACCAATCTAGATGGACGAAAGTCGTTTTACGACATGGCTGGTGTGTTCAATAATTTATAGCCTTCAACAATTCAGCCACCATTGACAAACCAGTCACATGATTCAGGGCATGTGGTCTTATTGTCTGTGACCTTACGACTCAGGTGGTTTCATTGACGACGATTTTGCTGCAGCATGCCTGACAAAGGGGCCGACGTCGCTTGAAGAACCATCTGCCCACCAGGCCACTGTTGGGCCTGCGATTGATGATGTTCTAACTGCCGGTCCTTTACCTGACGGCTCCCCAACAGCCGGTCTTTCATATGATCGCCATCCAAATGCCGGCCCTTCATCCGATGAACCTCCAAGTGCTGGTCCTTCGTCTGATGATCACGCAAACTATTGACATGCCAGCGGACGAAACGGCTGCCTCTCTGCCCGCTATTGGGTCTGTCGCCTCGACACCGGCTACGACGGTCATTCGTGACCTTGTTAAGAACATTTCTCCTTTGCCGAAAACATCAACGGCATGCAGCAAGTCGAGAAAACATGAATCAGCCGCCTGGGTATCATCATCGCCGCATAAAAACGCACTTTCGAAGAAAGGTGAAACATCTAAGTGGCAGGGTAAAGGAGGCGGGAAACCGAAGGGGAATCGCCCGATGCTTATGAAGAAACAGAAGACGATAACCGTACATGCAAAGAGATTCCGGAGCGATCTAAGCAGTGATGAAGATGAAGAATGGCATTGTCTGATTTGTTGAGAGCGATTCTCTAACAGCAGTCGCGAGGTCTGGGTCCAGTGTGTGCTCTGTAGGGACTGGGCACATAGAGAGTGCACTGGGGGAATGCAAATTATATTTGCGAGAACTGCTGCAACTGGTGGCAGTGAATAGTTTGGTAGTTGACATTGCATCCAGTTGCATTTGAGAACGAAATGACACTACCGAAACATCGAAAGCCAGTTTGGCTAGTAGTTCATAATTGTGTAGATTATAGCATACCTGTTTAAATGCATTTCACAACACAGTGGGGGTTGGTATTTATTCAATCGCATGCCT
>JAODUO010000299.1:17500-75000 GCA_025642075.2 Ridgeia piscesae
TTACTACCAGGTATGTTCACGAAGGATCAGACCCTGGAATGTTTTCAGTGTTCACTATTATTGCACATGTTTATATTACTATTATGTTTACTCGTAGTCGCTATGAGTTAAAACACACTTCTTAAGAAACACCTGTTTTATATTAGCTTTTATGTGATATGATCATGTGGACTCTCATCAAATGCATTTACGTTATGCAATCATTATTATTACATCTTAAAGTAATTAATTTCATTACATTTTAGCTATGTTATTTATTTCATATATGTAGAATATTGTTTTGTTTCAATATTCCATCCAATCTTAAATAATATTTATACATGCATGTAAAGTGTGTGATAGGAACACTATTGTTTCGGGCGCTATACTAATGAATTATAAGTGTGCGTGTGTGTTTGTGTGTGTATGTGTGTATACACACACACACATATATATATGTATATATATATATATATATATATGTTTATATATATATATATATACATACATACATACATATAATATATGTGATATATGATCAATTATTTTGGCGCCGTCAAATGGCAGCACTCACACTGCCTGGAACAGTGTTCGCTGGCTCAGTCATAGCATGCAGCAAGCGGGTTTACCGGCAAGCTTTTTCTGTTCACAAGGAGAGTGGAAAACAAGCCAAATAATTTTCTTTTTTGCGTCTGATGAGCTTGACATTGCTAAGGATACAAGCGCTAAATAAGTTTTACAATTATAATTAACTTTCTGCATTTTCCGTTCACGAGAGAAGTCTGTGGCGAGGACAAATGAAGGACGGAAGAAGGCAAGCAGGTGCTTGTCGGTGTGTTGGAGAGTGTGCTGACAGCCTTCAATTAGCGAGTCTATCTATATATCGATGACGTCTGTTGTGTTTTTCCCAGTCCATTCACTGGCCATGTTAAACGTTGTCTCAGTCGGTTGGTGTCGATGAAGCTGCGTTACAGGAAGATTAGGTTTATTTCAAGGTTGTGCCGGGTTTGAAACAAAACTTCGTAGATGAAAATAACGACCTGGTGCTGCACGGGGCAACGAAACTGCCGGTTCGACTTCTAGCGCAAAAATTCCTGATACTTTTCATTAGTACGTGGTCATGCGATTCTGTATTCTCGGTTATGAATCATATCAAGAACGCACCCCGAGGCCGGTTGACGAACAAACAATTGGGTGAACGTCTGCGCCTTGCCACCTCCCCTCTCGTCCCGGGCTTCAGCAACTTGTCGAAGTTGTGTCGTGTGCGTGTGTGTTGTGCGTGCGTGTGCGTGTGCGTGTGTGTGTGTACGTCCAGCCTGCATGTAAAAGGGTGCATGAGTGTTTTCATGTAACAAGATACCATAACTTAGGTTTATGTGTTTGAAATAGCCAAACACCATACCATACACACAAAATACCTGGAATGCAGTGGGAAAATGAATCAAATAAAGATCAAGATACGTCAGTCCCAGGTTTTGCAAACTCTTTTGCAATGCTGGCTTCACATCCTCTGAAGAGTGGAACGTATTCCACAACTGGAATAATTGTGCAATATTGTTATTGTATAATACCTACAAGTGATTCTTCGATATTATGTTACTGTCTGCCGATGTTAACTGCTAAGTGTTATGTTTATATTTAAAACGTGTATGTTTCTATGCAGTATCACTAACCTGAATATCGTCAGGATCACGGCTGGTGGAACCGATCCAGATTCGTGATGGTATAACATGAATAGAAACATTGTCATACACATCCACCTACTCGGAGATCGGTTCATTTAGGCTACATGCAGTGTTCTTGGTTAACATGTCCATCTACATAGTGCGAAATTAAAATGAATTCATTTCGTTAGCAAGAATAAACGTGACTGCAGCAAAGTGAGCCTTAAATGGCACACGCAAGACACACACTACTGACACGAATCGGGATTCTGAAGAGATCTGTATAATTATTTCTAGCTGGATTTAACATCAACGGGGATCAACTTACATGTTGATGGTGCTGTCGTTGCCATCGAAGTATCCCCTACTTACTTTGCTGACAATAAATAAGTCTTCTCTGTTCACGTGACCGTCTGCGATCTTCTCGTTTATGGCTCGTCCAATATCAGCCTCGTTGCCGTAATGGAAGGCGCAGTCGATGTGACGGTATCCTGCGTCGATGGCGCACTGTACAGCTTCTCTCGCGTGCCCAGCTTGGGACTGAAGAAACCACCTGTTGTTGTGTTGTGTATGTGTGTGTGTGTGTGCTTATGTACTGTGCGATAGAAACGCTGTGTACGTAGTGGAATAAGGGTAGGGTGGTCGAACCTAATTTTTTATTCCGAAAAAAGAAATTACAAAATATTCCGTGGTAGTAGTCATTATATGAAGTATAATGGTAGTTGTTTCATGTCTTTAAGTGACATATTAAGCAAACTACAGATGTGTAAAGTTACAAATTTCATGGCGCGTTTTATGATTTTTTGTTAATATATGTAATTTTGCTTATAAACCACACACATTTTTTCTCCTGGTCATAATCACTAATTGAAGTGCAGTTGTGCTTGTTTCATGTACGAAAAAGAAAGGAAACTGCAATTTTATAATATTTCAAATTAAAAAGCATTTTCCAAAATATTTCTGACATATTTTATCTTGCCTATAATGAATCAATTTTTTTAGAATTGCTTTTGTTTTTCTTCTGATAATATAAATTTAAATGCAACGGTGCTTCCTTCAAGTACATAGATGAAATAATAATGAAACTGCAATTTTTAAAAAATTTTTTGTGAACATTCTCCTATTTTATTTTGAACATAAATCACAAGTAGATTACTGTTTTCAATTATACTGGTTTTGTTGTAAACTATGATGAAGGCCAATAAATACCTAATTTTTAAGTTCAATTAAAATGTAATGTATCATAATATTTCAACAATATTATACAAATTTCATTATATACTCAAAAGTAAATAATAGTTCATGTAAAACTGTTAAAAAAAGAATACCCCAGTGACGATATACAAAAGTCATGTTTAATATAATTTTATAAACATTAATGATAAATTATAATAATTAATAAATTTAATGTAGCCAAACCAACACATAAAAGTACGAAAAAGGGAAAATAATATACTAATACCAACAAAGTAATATAAATTAGCAACATTAAACATGACAGTGATTAATTAGTTTACACAGTCACATGTGCAAGCATAAGTACTTGCTAACTATTAATAATAGGATTAATCAAAGCCACCTGCTATCGATCACGTCGATATCAGAATACTTTTTGTATCACAATGCATTGCGCGCACGGAGAACAAGGCAAAATGGCGATGTCTTTTGAGACGAGGCTCCATAAACGGACTTTGTTGCACGTTTGTGCTATCAGTTGGTAAGCCATCAACGTAATCATATGATCGTCCACACAATTCTTTACACTTCTGCATATGAATCCCACTGAATCGAACTAAATAAAATAGTCACAAAACATCGTAAAACATAGGCCATTTGTCTAATTACTAAAACAAATGTCGACGGATTATCATGATGCTTGTACGATCACATTCATTTATGGTTCTTCTTTTTCTAAATGGTCGTACTCATTAACATAATGTCGCATTCTAAAATACAAAATGCAGCTTTTTTGCGTGATCCAATATGGCCGCAGGCATAAACAATGCGACACCGAGAGGAACAAAATCATTAACCGCTCTTAAACACGTTGTCTAAACTCGTAAAATCAAATACATATCTACCTACTCGCCACGTTCCCAGGCCGACAACTGGGATAGTCGCTCCTGCGGTGCCGATTGTTGCACCTGGCACTCTGCACGACTCCATCTTATAAACGTGTGTCCTTCTTGCCTCCTCACAGTATAGCAAACGTCAGTCTAACACGTGATGCGCCATTGTGTCGTCAACTACAGATACGCTACTGGAGAGTTCGCAGTACGGTCTGCCCAGAGCGAAGGAGAGAACTGTCTGCTACCGCACCCGTGTTCAAAAACTCTTTTATGGTTGGTCTAACATGCGAAAAGTTTTAGGATAGGGTTGAAGGTACTTTTGACAAGAGTGACATTGGCGGATATGTGCATTTCATGTATACGTGGAAGGATAGGAAAAACTCCAACGGTAAAGCTCTCGACGACGATGCACTGGTATGAGAAATCAACACGTGTTATTTACAGCTGCACGGTGGACATGGAAAACAACAAAGACGTGTGGTTGGGAATTATTTGAATCCTACAGGACGTTGTTTTCTCGGAATTACCAACTGTGTCCTCCCAGTACAAATTAGTTCCCTAACAGAAAGTATAGATCAGTCCTGTTGATACAATAAACTCGCTATTCGGGTCACTTTCAGCCAGTCACAACGGTACATTACAAGCTAGGTTCCATATATGTATTACTAGTTTGTGTTTGTAATAAAATTGCACGTTCCATGTCAGCAATATGTCTCCCATTCACATAAATGTGTCTTCAATAATAGCAAGCCTGGCAATCTTGAGGGCGTATCCAGTGGACAACATTGGTTTGCATCATTATAAGATTTGCCTGTGCCTTTCGGAAGACACTAAAAGCCGGTGGTCCCTTCTATCTGGTGTCTATGCCAGGGGAAGTAAACGATCCCACACAGGGGTAAATGTGTAACCTGTAGTGGACTCACTAGTTCTAGAGGACAACTCTAAAAACCAATTACAATAATGGTCAGCAAGTTGACCGAGTTCATTTAATGGAAGAATGAACAAAACCCAGCCGATTTGTCCGTGAACCACTGTTTAATTTTCGTAATATGTCGGCTAGCTACCAACACACTATTGGAAATGTGTGTTTATTCTGAATTAAAGGCTTGTTAAGTACCAGGTAGCACATCGCAGTTCAGATATATCACATGCATGATCAACAATTGTAATACAAAGTATGTGTGGACATCAGTCACAACATTTACTTTATAGTTGCCAATATATCAACAATTTCCTATAAACAATTATAATTCCACTTAAAATAACTGAAACACAATCAAACAAACTGCATACTCATTAATGATTTATTTTAATTTTAAATGCCATTGACATAAACTAGGCAATGTTTGGATATAATCAAGTCAACGTATTAAAATAACACAGGTAATCTGACAAATATGATACACATATTTGAATTAACCTTACAATTATTATATGGCTGAAAAGTTACTTATTTTGGATTAGAAGTTGTCAACAGCAAGTGTTAAGGAAGATATGCTACATACATGCCACTTTTAAGAAGTATCACGTGCATAGAAAAAGGAAACAAATACGCTGGCTTGGCCATCTTGCAGCATATATCAAATAAGAACGATGTTTATTTGTTGATCATTTACTCCAGGCTGGTCACATGAAGCTCCTGTCTGCTCTAATCTTCACTGGAGCAGACGGATTCTCTGGAATGTTCTTCTTAAAACTCCACATCTGCTGGGAACGGGAAGCACCGAGCATTTGCATCTCGGAAATAGCGTGTTCTGAAAACGCAACAATATGCAAGTTTCAATAACATGATATCACACCTTTGGGAACTGTTTTCTATGATTCTGACTACATGACTACATGATCCACTTGTTTTGTACAATGAATATAGGCACATAGCTGTATTTTCACATGACAGTTTATTTAACCACTTCAACACTGACAATCAATCTGGTTTGACTCTTATTGCAGCACTATAGATGGCACACATGGGGCAGTATCTATAGTTCTACACTAGTAGTGTTGCTTCGTGTTCTTACCCATCTTCTTTAAACGTAAATGGTCCCATGAAACGATAGTTTTTGTTCAGTCCATTCACTGCCTCCATATCGTCTGATGTCAGTTCAAAGTCAAACACCTGCAGAACATAAAATACTACTGTCTCAGGTAAGTTTTATAAGATTGCCAAGCAAAACAAAAACCATACAAGAGAAGATGACAAACAAGCCTTTAGTTTATCAATGGTTCATTTATTATCTCTTACATGTGTTGGAACCACGAGAAAGCTGAGCCCCCAATATTTTAGGGATCAGGTGTACATTTTGTGGTGTAATTGATTCTGTTGGTGGTGGAAATAGTGTTGGCCCTCAATACTTATGTAGGTGTGTTCTATGTATGTGTTCAGATGTATATGTAAATTGGGACATTTCGGAATGGTAAAAATGTGATCCTGCTCAAAGGGTCGGTGGATCGTTTTGCACAGCATTAGTTTGTCACACAAGTGTTTGTATAAACAGATGAATATTCACTAAAGATCACTATAAAATTGATCTGGTGAAATAATTAGTCGAACAGATATATGTGAGAACGACGACATTGTTACAACAAAAGAAACTTTCACTGACTACAATCACAGCCAAATTTCCTAGATTACAACCACTCGACGAGAATTCAATATTATGATCAGAAATTGCACTGTATTTACCTGAATGTTCTCCTTAATCCGTGACGGCGTGACGCTCTTTGGAATCACAATGATGTCCCTTTGCAGCAACCAACGCAACACAACCTGTAATCAAAAAGAACACTGCAACACAACCTGTAATCACACAGAACACTGCAACACAATCTGTAATCATACAGAACACTGCAACACAACCTGTAATCATACAGAACACTGCAACACAACCTGTAATCACACAGAACACTGCAACACAACCTGTAATCATACAGAACACTGCAACACAACCTGTAATCACACAGAACACTGCAACACAACCTGTAATCACACAGAACACCGCAACACAACCTGTAATCACACAGAACACAACCTGTAATCACACAGAACACTGCAACACAACCTGTAATCACACAGAACACTGTAACACAACCTGTAATCACACAGAACACCGCAACACAACCTGTAATCACACAGAACACAACCTGTAATCACACAGAACGCCGCAACACAACCTGTAATCACACAGAACACTGCAACACAACATGTAATCACACAGAACACCGCAACACAACCTGTAATCACACAGAACACTGCAACACAACCTGTAATCCCCCCACAAAAACACTGCAACACAACCTGTAATCACACAGAACACTGCAACACAACCTGTAATCACACAGAACACTGCAACACAACCTGTAATCACACAGAACACTGCAACACAACCTGTAATCACACAGAACACTGCAACACAACCTGTAATCACACAGAACACTGCAACACAACCTGTAATCAACAGAACACTGCAACACAACCTGTAATCACACAGAACACTGCAACACAATCTGTAATCATACAGAACACTGCAACACAACCTGTAATCATACAGAACACTGC
This sequence comes from Ridgeia piscesae, assembly GCA_025642075.2. Lineage (NCBI taxonomy): Eukaryota > Metazoa > Annelida > Polychaeta > Sabellida > Siboglinidae > Ridgeia > Ridgeia piscesae. The sequence goes on from JAODUO010000299.1 coordinate 24,769, forward strand.
AACACAACCTGTAATCACACAGAACACTGCAACACAACCTGTAATCATACAGAACACTGCAACACAACCTGTAATCACACAGAACACTGCAACACAACCTGTAATCACACAGAACACCGCAACACAACCTGTAATCACACAGAACACAACCTGTAATCACACAGAACACTGCAACACAACCTGTAATCACACAGAACACTGCAACACAACCTGTAATCACACAGAACACCGCAACACAACCTGTAATCACACAGAACACAACCTGTAATCACACAGAACGCCGCAACACAACCTGTAATCACACAGAACACTGCAACACAACCTGTAATCACACAGAACACTGCAACACAACCTGTAATCACACAGAACACTGCAACACAACCTGTAATCACACAGAACACCGCAACACAACCTGTAATCACACAGAACACTGCAACACAACCTGTAATCACACAGAACACTGCAACACAACCTGTAATCACACAGACCACCACAACACAACTTGTAATCACACAGAACACTGCAACACAACCTGTAATCAAACAGAACACTGCACACAACCTGTAATCACACAGAACACTGCAACACAACCTGTAATCACACAGACCACCACAACACAACCTGTTATCACACAGAACACTGCAACACAACCTGTAATCACACAGACCACCACAACACAACCTGTTATCACACAGAACACTGCAACACAACCTGTAATCGCACAGAACACCGCAACACAACTTGTAATCACACAGAACACCGCTGGAGGTAGACTTCAAGCATGTTGCATAAAACAAAGTTAAAATATGTTACATACTTTATTATAAGCACTTTCTACACTGACCTGGGCTGGTGATTTGTTGTATTTTGTTGCCAGTGTCTTCAGCACTGTTTCTCCTAGTAAGTTAGAGACCTCTGCTGGTGCCCTTCAAACAAACACATCTCCATCCTTTAGCAAACACCCCATGAGTGAATTATCTTAACATTGGTTTCTTCCAATTTCTAGAATAACACCAACACAAATATTGTTTTTATCATATGCATGTAATTGATTTATGGGTGTTAGCTGTGTAGTATATCAATCAATCTGTTGATAACCAGAATTGTTTATTGATGCTGAGATCAATTAACCTGTGAGCTTGGTTTCTAGGTGCAATGTAAGTGTTGCATATCAGTGTTGTTGTAACAGTGTTGAATATTAAATACCTCTGAACAGGTTTGATTTCTGGATATATACCCTGTATAAACATATATTACAATGTTTATAATTTTATTCAGCTGCCAATCAGTCAGGTGACTGAATGTAAAGATGTTTCAAGAGTAAATAAATTCATAATAATTTATAAAGACTTGACAATGATCAGCAAAACAGTGATTTTCCCTTAAAAAGAGTGAAAATACTTGCATGTTACTGCAACAAAACCAGTGCATGTTACTTACCCTGGCACAGGACCAGAGGCAAATGGACTGTAGGCAGTGACAGCCACGCCTTTGTCTTGGCAAAACCTCACCAGTTTCTGTTGTGTGAGGTATGGGTGTACCTCGATCTACAGAAAATAACAGATGCTTAACGTACGTCATAGCTTGATCAGGAAAGGTGAGTTGATCAGGAAAGGTGAGTTGATCAGGAATGGTGAGTTGATCAGAAATGGTGAGTTGATCAGGAATGGTGAGTTGGTCAGGAATGGTGACTTGATCAGGAATGGTGAGTTGGTCAGGAATGGTGCGTTGGTCAGGAATGGTGAGTTGATCAGGAAAGGTGAGTTGATCAGGAATGGTGAGTTGATCAGGAAAGGTGAGTTGATCAGGAATGGTTAGTGTCATTACTTGCATTATTAATAAAGAACACACACTTCATTTAGAATGACAGTGGTGGATATTTGTTTATGATTAGTCTTTTCTAATTAATTTTTACATGGCTGAATGCTTCCGAGAGAAGTCAATATTGTGTTTGATTGAACAGCTATGCCAGGGAGTAAGGTGTAAAGTATTTTGAGCAGTCCCAAGAACATACTTTTACTTTTTAGGGTGGGAAAACAAAATCTGGAGAAAATGCTAATACATTTGGAAGTTCACTTTGAGACACATTTGGAAGTTTGGTTTATTAATGTGCGACAGTTTAGGGTTTGACAATTGACAAACTGGGATGCCGAGTTCATGACATACATGGAAGTTCAGTTCACACGTTGTGCTAGTTTAATTTTGCAGACAAATTCATTAATTATGTTTTAACAAGACAATGTAAACTTGTGTTTGCTATTATCATGTAGGCATATTGCACAATTTACAGTGACACACAATTTACAGTGACACATGGGGAAATATATAAATCATTAATGCACTTTTAATTATTATTATTATCATCCTTCCCATTATAATGTTTCATATGTTTTGGCTTATAAGATGTATATTTCAATTTTCATTTATAAATAAAGAACTAAATTACTGAATATTTTTATGATGAGGTCATAGTTCACATGGTAATGTCTAACCTGATGAACTGCTGGCTTGATACTGCAGTTGTCAATGATATCCTGAAACTGTAGACTGTTGAAGTTGCTCACACCTATGTTTTTCACCAACCCTTCCTCCACACACTTCTCCATGGCCTGTGAGGAACAGAGCAAACACAAGTATACACTAATGATGGGACGAATATTCGGTTCGTATTCAAAATTTCGATTATTCGAACATTTTGTCTCTATTCGATAACTCGCAGCTATATAAGCGAATATCGCTAGGATATTTTCCTTCATGTCCTCCGCTGCAAAATCGGCCCATGGCGATCTTTTACTTTCTGACTTAACTATGAAAAAACTACAACCGCCAAACTACTCCTCACATATCTTATATGTATATGTACACACACACTAGGTTACAAAATAAAATCACTAACATTACTTAAACAAACAAACTTCACAAAACAAACTCGCGTAAAACTTGCCGGCAACGCAGTCCCGGCAAGACATCTCGACACTGTTCAGTATTCTAATCGAATTTGGAGCCACTGAATATTCTTATTCGATTCGATATTCGAAATTTCGATGATATACAATTCGAATTAAATTCCAGATTCATCCCTCCTTAAGAGTTCACTCGGTCAAATTTACACCTGTCACAACCGTACAAATTGATGTACAGTTTCTGTGCAACTTACGTAACCTACACACGAATGCACATGTAGAATATTTTTATTTTACAGCCAATGATCATGTTGATAGGGAAGCTACAAATGTAAGAACTTGAAACATTAAGAAATTACAATATTATGTTTTTTCAGCCGTATTGGTAACTGATACAGTTTGAAGCTGTGTATGGTTGTAAATCTTGTAATCAAAACAAACACATCTCCAGTTTTCTAAAAGCAATAACCATGCTTGAAGACAACACACAAATAAAATGTCAATATAATTTTATGATGCTTATAAGGAAAAGTTGAGATGTGCTTCTGTGAATTTTCATTAACCGATCACGCGGTTACTACAGCTTATTTCAGCTGACTCACCTTCCAAGTTTCCAGATAATGTACGTCAGAGTACAACAAGTTGCCATCTTTGTCCAGTGGAAACAGTTCGTCCCCTCGCTTTGTAAACACAAGAAGTAACCACTGCCTACACGCCAGTCTTACAACAGGTACCGAGACCTCTAAACACTAAATTGTGTCCTACCATAATGGCTGTATGTATACATTTTGACAACTAAAATATAATCTTCAGCTGTTCAAGAAAATATAATAAAAATATTGTAATAATAAACCTGTACGGCATGTATTCGAATACTTAAAAATAATACTGTGTAGAAAAAATAATTACTTCTGTGATTTTCAGGGCATCAGAAGAGTATGAATATATCCAGTCATTACCACACTCCTGTTAGAGCTGTATAATCTTTGCTAAGGATAATTACCAAACATCATTATGTACTTCATAGATGAGTGTCCATACTGAATTCAATAGTGCAACTAAAACACAAATGATCAAAACAACTAAAGGGAAAGAAAACAATTGTTTATGGTGTTATGCGATTAACACTAACAGCATTAACAGCATGTGCAAAAAAGACTATCATCAAAGGTTTCTATTCTTCCCAGTTAGCCTGGTGCCAATTTGGTATACTAGTACTGTTAGTACAGTATACTCTTTAAACCTATATATTGTGGACAACCTTTTTTAGCATTCAGGCGTAATTCACCTGGAACCCATACGGCCAGTGCATCAGGTACAGATCGAGATAGTCAAGTCCCAGATCTTCTAAAGTCTTCTGTAATCCCACCTTCACGTCTTCTGCGGCATGGAAGGAGTTCCACAACTAAAACAGTCGGTACATCGTCATCTCTCATTGAGTCAATGTGTGCATGTGCATGTACAAACTTGCTTGTACAGTACAAAAAGTGTGTAAATAATAAACTTATGGATATTTTTCTCAACAGATCTGAAATGCATGTCATGGGAGCTGTTTCAAGAATGTTATATAAAATTAATGTCTGTATATGTCATCTTCATATATACGAGTATTCACATTCTGTAATACGCTGTGGTAAGTGTGCAAATTAATATTGTATAACAAATAAATCAACTGATGTGTCTGACAAGGAAAATTGGTTGCACAGAATAAAAAAGTGACTGGGTAAAACTCGGATGTGAAACTTCATCGTGTAAAAACAATGTGTAAAAATTACTTCTTTAGAACTGCCATTTGCCTGGTGAATTTCTAGAAGCTGGTTTTGTGTATGTATACTGTAGAATGGTAGTGTTTCCAAATGTACTAATATATTTGGCATGTCTAATAAAATTGTTGCATTACAAAGTCGGTTGTTGGTGGCTCATTATGAGTACATTGGAATACAAAAGTACTTACTGGTGGTTGACCAATACAGACCTTACTAACAATAAAAACATCTTCTCTCGTCACGCGACCTGCCGAGAACTGCTCGCGTAAGGCAGCGCCGAGGGCCGTCTCGTTGACATAGGCTGGGGAGCCATCAAAGTGTCGATATCCAGCCTCAATGGCACAGGTTATAGTTGTCGTCACCTCTTCTGGAGGAGACTGAAACAATTTATAAACACTTTCAGTAAGGTGTACACATTACATATACAAGGACAAGACAGGGTTGAATGGGGATAAGTGACTATATTTGCTATGTCACCTGTGTATATACGATGGTATATATTACCGCATACTGCATACAGTTTCAAGGTAGGCATATTGTGCATATACATCCAATGACAGGGGTGGGATGGATGCCTGTACTGCATACAGGGGAACGTGGTATCATGACTAATGCACTGTACTGTATGCAAGGAGGGGATTGTATGATATGTACAGAACACAGGAGTGTGGGAGGTCTCTCATGTATCCTGTGTACATACAGTGACTTACAGTTGATGTGTACTGCATGTAGAGGATCAGAAATTGTTTACAGCAAAGGGGAATCAAACCAGTCATGCACAGCATGCTGGGAGGGGAATTAGACCTGATGTGTACTACATATGTATGGGGAGTCAAAACTGACATGTTGATTTTTTTATTGGAAGCACATTTATTAAATTGTAAGATATCACACAGAATACTGAAAATCATTATTATTGTACAATCACCTCTATACTCAGTCACCTTGCAATCACAGTCATCCTAGCAGGCTTTGTTTTTTATTTACTGGCCAAGGGGGCAGTGGATTTGATGTTATCGGACCCCCGAAAAATTTATTGGCCCAAATTTTACCATAAAGCACCAAAACCATGGAGCCTGTCATTTCACAATACATCCACAATTCCCATAAGTAATTTTGCGAAGTTCTTTATATATTTTCCAAAATTAAGATAATATTCAAGTAAAAGTAGCAAGAACATGAAATTAAATTAATATTTTCACTTGTGCAGTAATTCTTTTATTACTGCTAAATATGTGGCACATTAAATAAACAAGCTTTGCATGACCTCTGCACCAAGACATCATCAACATTAGCAGTAACATCACTGCTCTGCGAATAGTGGTGAGCTGCCCTTATTGACAGAGCAAATTTTTCAGCAAATAGTCTCGTAATGTAAACCTGCAATACCTAGCTAATTGTTATAATTAATATGTGTGTATAGAACTGAATTTTTTTAGTTTTGGATAGATGCCGCTTTTTAATTCCTGTTACCCTGTAGGCCCATCCATCCGAAAGACACTTGACGTGTCACGTGACTTTGGATTGAACCGGCCTTTCGTCACCGTGACCATGCTGTCCTAGACTACAATCCATGCAGTCCTCAAAGTAAAACAGCAGAACTGGTAACATGTTGCAGTGACTGACTTAAGATATTTCGCGGACGCGGTAGTTGATGCAATAATGGATATGGACCTACTCTCCATGTCCCAAGCCCGATGACAGGAATTGGCGTGCGTCCAGAACCGACCGGTACCCTCGGAACAGCGGCAGGATCCATTCTGAAATCAATTATTAACAGTATATAACTTTAAAAGATCGATGTCGTCTAATGGCTATTTTCATTATCTATCATTCGTTATGACTGGCATGGATATTATCTTGATTAATGACATCAGACGATAGATACTATACCTTGGCTTGATACCTGCTACTACCCTCTTGCGGTTTCTATTGGAAATAGAAAGGCCATGAGTCCGTCGCCAGGGGGAGCTCACTGACGTGCCACGGGGCACGCGCTGCGTCGCTGTGGTTTTCTAAGGACAAACATGTAGCTGGCCATCATGGGTGCTACAAGTGAAAACGTTCTTAAACAGCTCGACGAAAAAATCGAAAAACTTCGCGCATTGGGTGTTGAGCGAGGTTTGTCTGCCAACGAGATAGACGACTGCATTCTAAAGTGTGTCAATCTGGAAAAGAATGTGAAAAGTTCAAAGAAACGAAAGTGCTCCGCGGGATATTCTCGGGGACGCCACATCTGCCTCGTCGCATCTGGTGTGTGTGCGGGTTTCTGGGTATTCTGCGCTGGAGTGTATATTCTGTCGATGCTTCACGAACCGACTGACCATTTTCTGGCCAGAGCTCTGCAGCCGCTTCTCTACCCGTTACTCAAGAGCATTCGTTTGCTGGGACTGCCAATACTTCGGCGTTATAATGGCCTAGCAGGTAATTAAGGCTGTCACCAGGACCAGGTCATGCTTGTCATAAAAGCAAGCAATGTATAGGCTAAGTGCTATTTACCAGGCCTACCATATGTTAGGAAGAGTTTGCATTTGTTTTACTTTTGGATTGTTGGCAATCGTATTTTACATCATATTTTGATGCCTATTATACAAGAATATCAACAATTGTGTCTCGGTATACCTGTGTCTCTTTTTAACTTATTTTAAATTTTCAGAGCAATAGCTCTGAATAGGAGAGCACATCGAGAAGCAAACAGATTTATATGTCATTACACAAAAACAAGTTCGTCTCATTTTTGCCCATTAATAAATTTAACAATATCTGATATATATATATAATATGTTTCTGTTTCCACATTTGCCTGTGTACGTCTTTCGGAACAGACGTCGGCAAGTTGGCCGGTGGTCATTTTTAAAATGGAAAAGATGCAAACTGCCATAATACATCAGAATAAATGACATTGATCGAGTTTATTCAGTTAAATTATACATGAACACAAACAAATTAAGGTGCAATTTAAGCAAATATCTCGTTTAAAAACGCACATTTTGTCTCCCGAGGTTTTTGGTTGGATAAATAAAACGTGCGGATTAGTGAGACAAGTTATAAACTTAATCAATTGAAATGGTATTCAAGATGGTTCCCATACAAAATGTGCGGATTGCAAAAACAGATTATTGAAGACCGGATAAAGGAGATATGATTGTAATACTTAGAATAACACATGAAAACACACAAAAGTACACATATTTTCAATGTGATTGTTGATATTCATAACATAATGGTATAAGCCACGTATTCATCGAATGCGAAACCTTTGCTAAGCAATGCATAGAAAAGACAGATTCAGCAAATCTACCAAACTATTTTGCGCTTGTTCAACAGAATGTTCAACATAAAGACATCACTGGAGACAGACAGTAGCACTTTATCAGTCACTATTGAAAATGTGGATTTACTTCTGAATTTGTGTATTGTAAGGGTCTATGCATTATATTATAGTATTATATTATATAGGCAGTGCATCAGCAATGGAAGCTTTAAGGGAATATATATATATGTTTTGCACATCAGCAATTGAAGGTTTCTTTTGCATAAAATTGTCGCAAAGTTCACTAAAAAAATTGGTGTGTAACACTGTCTATATAAATACTATTAATTGAATAATAATAATTATATGTGATCTTGTTCACTTAAATTTAATAGTAAAATGACGGGCTGATAACTACAAATACCATCGATATCATTGATATCATTAGAAATGTTTTGATTGCAGCATATTATGATGAAGAATGTCTGGTTCTGAATCCCTTCTACAAGCCAGGCTCCCCTTCGTGTGACATCTGTGAATCTGTCACCTCAATCAAGCGGCAACCGTATGACGATTTCAGACTGAATTTAAATGATGCCTCATTTAATGATCCGACTGTACTCACAGTATGTTTACTTACACATATTCTTTATTATATTATTCTTCACTGCACCAAGTTTAATGTAATATTTTTTATTTTAGTGATTTATAATTATGACTGTGGCATTATGCAAAATATGTATAAGTAATTCTTTATACACTGTTTAAGTGTTATGTATTTTATGTATTTCATTTTAAATATTCTATTGTGTTTACTATTTGTATTTTCTAGTTCAAATTGTTATTATTAAAATATTAGCGACATGTCTTACTGGGAGACTCCTTGGCTTTACATAATTATTTATTATGTTAAATTTGTGGTAAAAACAATCTGTCTTGTGGTCAATTAGCACCTAAGTCAAACGGGGGGTGCAAAGCAGGACTGGAGTCAATTCCAATTCAGTGCAATTCCTTTTATTCAATTCCAGTTCAATTTCTTTCAATTCTTTTCACAATTTCTTTCAATTCAAATTCCATCTGTAATCATACAATTCAAATTCCCACTCAAATTCACATAACAAAAGTTAATCATATATTGATACGATTAATGTGTATACTGGGGGGGGTGAAATAGCGTGATTTGTACTGATGTATTTATAACACCACACACACACACACACAACACACACACACACACACACACACACACACCAAAACAAAAATAATTCATTCAATGACATTTATTACATTGCATTGCATTTTAATCCAGGCATAAAATTACCAAATGTCATGTTTGTTATAATATAGTACATACTACAGGTACTATAAACACCCATGATAACCAAATAATTGTGATCATTTCTAATAGTCAATAGCGGAAATATGGTCATATGATTAACATGAATAAAAACCACTATTTTGGTTAGGAAAAAGTTACAGGAAATATGGTTACAAAATAATTTTGTTGAAACAGTAGACCACATTTAAGTGGTTTTGACTCACTGACACATAGCATAATGAAGCAATGCAGAAATAAGATAAACAATTAACTCAAAATAGTTCAATGCATCAACCAGCATTTAAACGTCAATACGGGCAAGGTGTTATGAATGAGTAGAGCTAGGAAGAACACAAAAACCACTGAGTGGCTACTGGATAGTACTGGCTGGGCAAAATATAATTATATATAACAAATTATTTTACAGCATTTATATAAATGATGGTTGTCACATTCTGGTTATAACCTGTAAGTGTTGTCAGTCTTCACTGGGCTTATGTTTACATTGGTATTCTATGGACCTTAACTGGTTACACTTTGGACTGTTGGCAGGTATCTTGGCTTCTTTTGTGGTAATATTTGAACTTTAACTGGTTACACTTTTTGACTATTTTGAGATGTCCTGGTGTTACTTGTGATTCTGGGAAAGTATGGTTGTTATCTGGGCAATTTGTGGTTCACCCTATGAAGCAGTCCCCAGCCAGCACTCATTTAATTCAAGCCTAATTGACTTCCATTCATCAGTTTCATCCAATGATTAATTGCTGGGTAATGTTTGACCAGAAGTTTCATTGTCCAACTTTTCTTCCTGAATTAAACACCATTGCCTGTACTGCAATACTCCCAAATGTCTGTTAAAATAATATCCTATATTCAGTTCAAAATCTCTCAATTCCAAATAAAATCTGGCAATTTATCAGTTTGAATACAACATTGATAAGTAATAATTAATAAAATGTAGCAATGCTTACTCAATTATGTGTGTACATTTACCCGTTTTATTAGTTACAGAACAATTGGGAATTAGTCAATAAACTGTTAATTCTCAAATATACTGTATAAATAGCACAAATATGGATGGTCAAGTAAATTGACCGTTTTTGAGTGATTTGACATGGAATGCCCCTACATAGAAACTAACAAATGAACCAATAACCATGTTGAGGGATGGAATTCCAAGTTTGCGAAAGTGGTGAGGAAACAATATTTTTTGATAAATGCAATTCTGTACGCAGTACAATTAACATAGTTGTCTTTTGAAAAAAATGTTTTGCACAAGTAACTGACAGTTACATTTATATAATTATTATCATTCTTATAACTTTTAAAATGTGTCTTTCAATAATACATTTCATGTAGGAATCTTACAGTAATCTGAAATAGTTAATGCTCCCTCTTGCTGTCCCCTCCTGAATTGTGTAATTAAATAAGTAGCTATAACGGGACTAGTTTGCCTGTCAAACTTAACGAGTAGCTATAACGGGAATATTTAGCTATAACGGGAAGTAGCTATAACGGACCTAGACCCATAAAGGATAGGACCCTAATAAATTAAGGCAAGGTGCTGCGCCCTTGTAAAAAGGCTTAGCTGGGACATTTCAAAAGGTGGCACTACTGTGGCAATATATTTCCTTCGCCTTGTGGTGACGATCAAGCCAACATAATGTTAATATTTTGGGACCTTGTGGACATATGCAGCTACTCTTTAAATAAAGTTAAATCTGTGTTTCAGGGTGGCTTCAAGCCGGTCGGTCTGTCCAAGTTGATGAACGTGTGCCAGGAACATATCCAGGAGATGACCGAAGGAGTCCATCTCATTCACTCATCCAGTCCTCGCATCAACGATCTGACATCGGTTCTAAATCTGACAGAGGAAGAATCCAAAGCCAACCCTAAGTTCCATCTTGAATGGTACGTTCTTTCCCCAGAACTGTGCTGTCTGTTTTAATACGCTCATTTTGGAGCAGTTGTATGTGTATTGCCTGGCCTGCCATACATTCGCTTTCTTGCTACTTTTTTATAATTGCATTTGTTTGTTCTCGTGTGTATAAAATGACATCAAAATTGGAGTCGGGTGATGTTTTAAGTGATTGATTTGACACGATCAGCACTAGTTGCTCTCTAATCTGTAACTACCAATTAATTTAAAGACAGGTTTTCTTCTCACGAACATTTATCACATAGTTCCCATTAGATGTACAGAGCACACACACACAGAGGCAGGGACGCAGTTCTGAATATTACTTCATCGTATACGTGCCACATACACGTCAAATATCCAAACCATTTTACACTTGTTCGACAGAAGATGGCACACAACATAAACATATGACTAGACACACAGTGACAACAGTGCGATTGTTTGCACTTTATCAGTCACTATTGAAGCTCTGTCTGTATGTGGCTTTACTGCTGTTATTTACTGGGGCATACATATATTAAGCAGTTTTAGATTATGAAAACGAAGGGCTGATTTATTTTGACAATTCTTGAGTTCCTAAGTGGCATCTGACTGTTTCAATGCAGGCGGACCCGAATGGTAGGACCTTCAAGGGTGCTGAGGACCATCTACAGTAGACCAGCTTTCATCGATTACCGATCTGAAGTGGCTTTGGAGAAGACCATTTTTGTTGACTCACCCAATGCTGAGTCATATCCTATCATTCCTGTGGTAAGTGGCAGTAGCCTAACCCAGTGCCGAGTCATGTGGTGTGGAAAGTGGCAGTCGACTCACCCAGTGGCTATTGCCGAGTCATATGATGTGGTAAGTGGCAGTCGACTTACTCACCCAGTGCTGAGTCATATACTATGGTAAGTGGCTGTCCATTCACCCACAGCTGAGTCATATACTGTGGTAAGTGACAGTTGACCCACCCAGTGCCGAGTCATGCTATGGCAAGTGACAGTTGACTCGCCACAATTGCAGTTTCATGTACAGCCAGAAAGAATAAGTGAGGCCACTGTTGTTTGCCATGTTAACACATAGGCCATACTCGGTGACACTTACTCTGGTGATGTTGACATCAACTGAGAAGGTTGCATTGTTATGTGCAGGTGACCATGTCTGAGTGGGCATAGTGACATGAGTTTGCAAAAAAGACTTTGTATATGCCACATTACTACTTAACAACAACATTAAGTTTACATTATATGTGACGTGTTCTAACGATATGAGTCGTATATGTAAAAAAAAAAAAATTATGGAGATATCTCACACACAGCCAAAGTTATTGGACGCTGAACATGCCTAGGGTAGAAAGTTTCAAACGGAGAAAAATGCATTTGAAGTTCGCGGTCACATAAGCACACCATCGAGTACATTGTCGATCCAAAATCGGCCGTTTTGCTTCTATTACTCAATTTGATGCATTCGAAATAAACTACCAAGGCATGTTCGCTGTCGAATATATATCAGATATACTGTTTACTGAAATTATTACAACATAATCCGAGTATTTAGCAATGTTTTGTAGCAGCGACCCGATCAATTCCACGTTGTTTACGGCTAGCGAGAGCGCACTGCGCCTGCGCGCACAGCTCTAAGCCAATCAGGGCCTCGCTGTCAGCTCCTCACGGCGTCTAGTGACGTTTATTCACAGATAGGCCTCTTGCATTAAGCGCTGCTATTGGCTTACACTGACGTCAGTGGGGATTTCTACTACAAGAATCCGAAAGAGGTCGTCCAGGGCTTTCCTGTAGTACCAAATAAGTTCGCCATGTGTTGAGGGAAACCCCAAAGAATGCGACATGAACTAGTGCGATTTATCGGTTCTGTTTTACGAAATTCATGCGTGAAATGTTACGTAGTGTGTCTAAAAAGGCTATAAAATGTACTAAATAATAATATAAACGAGAAATAAGCATTGCCAATTGACAAAAAAGATACCAAAGTATACTTTGGTGACAAAAAGTCAAAATTCATCGTTGCATGTTTACGCGGTGTTTTCTCGAAATCAAGTTCGCTGACATACGACTCATTTCGTTAGAACACGTCACATATAGAGTTTAAAAATCCATTATCAGTTCAATAATTTTTGCTCCTTGCGTTTGAGACTAATTTCACGAAAAAGCAAACCTACGAAGTATCCCCTGTGACATGCTAATTCGTTTATGCATATATGTGCCTTCGTTTTTATGAAATAAACAGAAAACTCAGAAAAAAGCTTCGGTAGCGAATTGTTGAACCCACACATCTGAGTTGTCGTGACATCCGGAAAAGACTGTAGCTTGAAAATCTCGTGTGATCGATCGCCTGGATGGCTGATCACGGATTCTGCACGTGACCACCCAGTTTAAACAAATGGCGCCAGCTGTTGCCAACGGCAATCGTCTGCTACCCGGTGTAACCCTGATTGGTTTTTTATTCGATAAAAAATAATGAATAGTTCTTTTATTAAGCAAACTGCTCTTAGTACTTGACCTATTTATATGGAACGCGACTGGACATGAAAGAAAAGGATTGTCGATGGGCAAAACGAATTGATTGGGAAGCTTTAAAAGATATTGAAAAATTCATTCCACACGGCCTTTTATATTAGTTTAATGTGTTGACAGCTTTAATGGTTATAATAATTTGTTATACCGATATATGTTAATACAAATGCTTGCTCAGTGAAAATACTGACCAGAGGTGGTAGACCTGGCAGGTGTGGGAAATCTTGCAAAGCTTTGGGCAGTGTTACAAATCAAATGTATGAACTATGACTTGAAATTGTTTTGAACATGTTTTAATGTTCCACTATTGTGTGACGTGTCGGCTTGTGACCACGATCATGTAACATACCCATAGCCACACCTACCCAGCAATGAAGGCCAAGTGAGCATGTCAGAATATTTGCAAAAGATAGGTAATTGTCAGTAAAATGTCATCACATTCTGAGAAACTTGGTTGTCAGACCATTCGAGCAATATCCTTTAGAATTGCATGGTTATTTGTTGGATAACAGGTGCGGAAAGTCGCAGAATTTGTTACTCAAAACAACTTCAAACATATGGTGTTTTCCTAATAGATCATAGAATGCATTGTATGTCTTCAGCCGTTTGGTGACTCCTACGCCTGGTATGTACAGAGTGCAGGGCGCCGTCGCCTCATGCTCATGCCCAAGTCTGAATGTGCCTCTCAATGCAAGTCCTTCCAGATCACCATGAACCCAGGCGACATGTGTAAGTCCCAGGTCTACTGTACCTGCAGAAATAGCCAAGACACATGTTAGCAACACAAGAATGTGCCTGCAGGGCTGCAGGCACATTCTTGTGTTGCTAACATGTGTCCTGGCTATTTATGTGCCCTCTAGATAGAAGAGACTTAAAGAGAGGCACTGTTCTACTGCCTGTAGTCAGCCTAGCCATTCCTTTGTAATAAGTCTGCGCATTTGGTTTTGTTGAATGTGGGATAGTTTTAATTTGTAGACAGGTTACGAATGTTGGGGATTAACAGATCTCTTAGATGTGGGGATAACAATGACATTACTGTAATATGTCCAGCTCACTGTGACATTTAGATCCAGGGACCAAAATGTAAATGTGACCAAAGGGACCAATTGTTTTACACACAAGTACAATCTAGTTAGTAGATTGTTGTCAATAAATGTGATGGAGCAATTTCAGGTTATTTCTGATTGGTGTCCCAATTCTGCTTCTGATATATAATATGTAATAATAACATCATTATTTATGGCACCTGTGCTATTTCTGGACATACTCCCATATATTGGGTTTTTTCTTTCCAGTGTACCTGTTTACTGATCCATGGACCATTACAAGTTTGCCTGTGATTGGAGGAGGCGATGAACCAACCGAAACGACTGTAGCATTCATTGGGACATATACCACAGACTTATAGGAGCAGTGGCATAGTAAACATTCTGACACGTATTGTAACACACCCTCTTATACGTATCTCATTCCACAGTACACATTTCACAGGACACTTTAACACACATATTTTCACAGAAGTCATATCATGGTAGACATTGCAGAACACAACACAACCTACTTTTACAAGAATTGTGACACATCATACGATATATATTTAATGTTGCCATTCCTGCTCGCACTAAACGTATGTTACAACACACATTCAAAAATGTGTTAAAGAATCCACTTATTATCAAGACTTGTAGTAGGGTATACATTCCAGATTCTTAACCTGTAGTTTAGCGTTTATTCTTGTTGTCAAAGTGTCCTCATTACAAATGTGTAATGGCTTCTGAACAATTATGGAAACTCCGGTAGAAACACCAATGTAATTTTCATCATGGTTTTCAAACTAAAATGTTTAAATATATTCACACACCTTAACGTCTTAGAAACTGCTTTAAATAGGCTTGATTTGTGTCCAGTATACAAATATATTATTCAGGTGATAATTGCTCTCCAGATTGGCTGGTTTGAAAATGTCTTGCTAATATAGCATATACCAATCAATATATTGGTGATCTTGTATTTTAATGGATAATTTATTCTTTAGAAGAAATGCTGCACAACCACGTTAACTCAAACTGTGATACCTGGAATACTCAACAGTACTCAAACTACATCAATGTAAATAAGACTTATTTCAAATGATTTGTAATAATGTTCCCTGTCTCAATTTTTAAACAGTTTCAAATTTATATACATAATATATATATATGTTTGTTGTACATCAAAAAAACTATTTTTTGAAGACTTCTTGAAAAAATTGGATCAAGATTATTGTTTTTTAGGATTGTTATCACTTGAGTGAATAATATCTGTATACAAATATGAGGCTTCTTTTATTGAGTGTGCTATGTTCATAACATTTTAACCTGTTTTTTATTAGAAAAGCATGTTGTGTTCATTGAATATCTGTTTAAGAATCTCGTTGAGCAGCAAATATTTTGAATCACGGTAACTTATACACCAGCACTTGTTTCAACTGTTTACACGTCGTTATTGGTTACACAGATCATAATTTATTGTATGTTTACACGTGCCTTTGCCGTTCTTTCTGCATCAGCTGATCCGGCCAATCTGTGATGTATGTATGTTAAAGGAAATGCATAGCTTGCTTTAATCTGCCTGAATGTTATATTTTTCTTTGATGAATCTGTTGATTTTGCCAATAAATAGTAGTTTATAATTTTTGTTTTGTGTGTTGGTACTGCAGCGACAGAAAAATAACAGGAGAGAGTACATCATTAACATTGTCATGGCTTTGGAAGTCAATAAGGGTGTTAACTACCTGAACATCTCCCAGGCACATCTCATTGCTATTACCACTGCATCCACTCCACCCTTTGCACAAAGCATGTCACCCAGAAAACAGATATTGTCTACTGTGTTGTATCTCTCCATCCACCCCAAGTCTTCATCCGGCACCTCCATAGGTGGCACCATTCTCTGACACTTGCACACAAACATGTAGACTGCCCTTCACACCATTGCATTTCCTATGGACCCACTTCGTACACAATGTAGACTGAAGTAAGTTAGCAGGTACACCCTTGCTACAGTCTGCACATGGCCATGCACCATACTCTGACGTCAGTCCTCTGTCACCTGTGCTGACCATCACCTTTATCTTCCTGCCATTCACCGTCAGTCCTTAGTCCACCAAGCTCGCACGCCACTCTGCTAGCTTCCTTCTATGATCTCAATACTTCCTTGCATCGTCAGTGCACAACAGCTCCCATAGTGCTGGGCTCCTTCGCCACCACGTCAATCACAATGACAAACAGTACCGAGTCCCTGATGCACACAACCAGCTCAAAGCTGCCTGTCTCCTCGCCACGGTACTTGTCTCGCTGTGCGTCATCACTGCCTTCAAAAGTCACTCGACCTCATTCGATTTCCTTACGGCCCATCTCATCACTTCTCTTTCCACCATGTCAAATGCCTTTTCCAAGTCGACAAAGGCTACGTAATACTTAAATCTTTTTGGCCAGGTGTTTCTCCTGCATTTGTTGCACGATGATGATGGCGTCTGTTGTCCCTTTTCCTGGGATAATTAAAACCAAGCTGTATCTCGTTGGCCCACATTTGCTCTCCCATTCTCCCCACTATATACAATAGCACCATCTTCATGACTTTCAAGGTCTGCTCCAGCACAGCTTTGCTAAAACAACTGGCTCCAAAGAACTGCAACATTGGAGAGAATAGACAGTTAATTTTAATTAAGAATGGAAGAGACGACCAGAGGGGAGTTGAAACGGTTCGTGGTGACAGCGGAATAGACAACAGTAATATTTGCGACGACCCCTGTCAGACGAGTACCAAAAAGACTGCTGGCCCTGGGGTTCTGGCGGATGTACACTGGTGATACGAGATTGTATTCGCCATACAGGAGTTCGAAGTTGTCGGTATTTTTGCAAAGCATTAAATCTATAAAAACCTAATGTGCTCGTATTTGTCTACGACAGCGAAGAACTAGCAGACTGGTGTGCGACGTGTTAGAACCTTCCACCCCCCTCCCGATAACGATGTACGAGTCCACTTGAACGCCCGTCGGGTCACGTGCGCAGATCTGCAGTCACGTGATGTCGATGTTTACAAAACAAAGACGGGCACCACTCTAGTTTTGCCGCTCAAAACGAGTTTGCGACGTATTTAAGCAACGAAAGCAACCCGTCAGATTGAAACTTGCTCGGTTGGCATAAAGGAAGAATAAAGATGTTCGAGGCGACGGTGACGAAGTTCGTGAAGTCCGTTGGGGAGGGTTCGTTGGTGCCCGTTCCCGACCTGGATGAGGCCGACCGCTGTGTGCCGTTTGCCGTCTGCGTTAAGAAGAACCGTCGCTGGTTCTGGCAGAGCCCGAGGTTCGAGCCCAGCCCGTTCCTACTGCATCAGCTGTCGACAACTCCCACCGAGGCGTGGGAGAGCGACATCGAGGTATGTACGCTGTTAATTTGGTATTTATTCTGCGTTAGTTTTGCAGAGAAAAAACTGTGTGAAAACTCATACGACGTACACGTACTTGCATTACGTCATTTTACCGCCTAGCCCTAGCCTAGGCCTACCTGTCAGTGTGACCTGTACGTACTGCGTGTAAGCCCAGGGGAAGCTGACATCATTGTTGTGGAATGAGCTAGCGGAAAAATGATGGATCATATCTTGCCATGTTGGGTCTGGCGTGGGCTTGAAATATTCCAGGCAAGGCACTGTCAGTGTCATTCACATTGGCTGGTTCACGTTTTACTGGGATATTCAAGATCTATGGGTCAATAATAATTTTATTGTTTTGCTGTATCTCTAATGATGGTAACAGATAAACTTTAAACACCCACATATAGCAACAAAACATGTAGATGTATTATGTATATAATGCAGAACATGAAAAAGAAGAGTAAGACTAGCTGTGATTGCCATACAACTATCACTTAACTGCTTCTATGTTCATGTGTGCATATGCACATTCATGTGCTTTTGTGAAAGAAAGAATTTGTATGAATTACAGTGTGCTTGTGGATGAAAGTGTTAATGTGTGTGCATGTGTAGAGGCCCTGTGTGTGAAAGATATTTAAGAAACTGGCACCTAAACAGATAAACATATCACTGCCATTCTACTGATAACAGCTCTAGACACTTCAAATGTAATCATGTTGCAAGTCACTGACTCGAGTCCAAGCTCCAAGTCAGTGTCTCATTATTAGGTTGCTGATGAGCTTATTACAGATGAACTATAGTATACAGTTGATTGGCCCACCTCCTAACTGCACCGAGTGACCTGCTAGAGTTGGTTGGCATCTTCCACAACGTTTTCACAGAATATAGTTGTCCGTTCTGTTGTAGGTGAAGCAGCACCCTCTGGTGGTCTACAATAAGACTCACAACTTCTCATTGAGTGGCAAGATTGGTGGCTCCCTCTACAAGCTGCTGGAGGCAGACGTGAAGGGCTCTGACTCGGTGAATGTGTCGGCAAAGTTCGGTTCAGTTGATAAGTTGGAAGTGGACATTCCAGCCTTGATGATTCTACTGCAGAAAAAGTGTGTATTTCATTTAGTTATCAAAAGTGTTTGGAAGTATGTGTGTCAATTTCATGCTAAGCTAGTTAATTACTAGTTATATACCACTGAATGAAGTAAACACAAACGGACATTTGATTCCATTGCATTTTTTTAGCATATATGGAACCAGTATACAGGGTATGAGTTTGTAACTGTTTGTGAACGTGTCACATTATGTGAGCCGACCAAAAGAAATTTTGAACACTCCCGCCCCAGTCATGTGACATAATCAGTGAAGCACTGTGGCAGCAAGGAAAGAAGCATTGAGAAGATATGGCCCCACAGCAGCAAACACTCAACAGCACGCCCCTGGTCTGGTGTCACTATCTAGCCTGCAGCTCAAAAACAGTGGCAAAGAATTTTTTGGCGATTCTCGAGTGGTCTACATGGCGGTTTTTGCTCCCCTCCCGGCACCCTAAACTAGTCCTTTTGTCTCTGTTTAGTTGCTATTTTATAAAAGAAATTGTGGATTGTGGTATACATGTATACGCTATTCTTTTTGTAAAGTCATATAAAGTGTTTGCAGATTGCTAAATTGCTGCTACATGCATTGGTTCTGTATGTTATATAGTAGGCATGGTTTAGTTGGTTATCTGCATTTCTCAAAACTTTGCAGTTTTGCTCTCCCAGACTGTCACATGTTATGCCTACAAATAAATAAACATGTAATTACCTGTTATGCACCCTAACTGAGTGTATTAGTGAATAGTGACATGTGTAATGAAGTATTGTTGTACAAAATGGTTAACAGTTGTCAGCCATTTTTATTTTCATTGCAAGGGAATGCACCCGGATACTGTATTGTTGGGGTCTAATTATGCAACTGTTGCGCTATATTACAAAATGTGCTTTTCTGACAAATAAGAACATATCACAAGTTTTCACAACACAAGTAATTTGAAATGTGTTTCAATGTAAACTCGTACAGTTAGAATCTAAAGTGAATGCAAATGCAAACATTCTTAAATAAGACAAAAGTTAATACTAAATTATCACACATTGTTGTGAAATACATATGTATTTTAGGCATTATTTTTGGTAAAGCCGATGCAATAATGTATAATAAGTGTGGATATTTCAGGAGCTTGGATTTGAAGAATGAGTTTGTGGTGCAAGTTCAGCAGAACAAAAGGAAGGTTTTGTGTGTTGTCGTTGGTTCTGCACAACTCACACAAGAGGGCACTGTGGAAGTGTCGGTGATGCAGACCGAAAGTGAAACTGTAGATACAAGCAAGGTAGGTGTTCAGAATATGCTGTTGCAAAAAATACTTGTAATATGAACAGGTAAACAAAGTTTTCATTTCGGATGATTTTACAAAATCTAAATATAAAATTATGTGTGAGTGCCCACACATTGTGGTGTATAGCATTATAACCTGTTTGATTTTTCACAGAATTATAGTGAAATGAGTTTAGTATAAATTGAATTGTGGAAACATATGTAAAAATGTTGGTTCATGCATGAGTATGTGAACATTATAATGAAATAGTCATACTATCGGTGACGTGTAAAAACTGCACCTAAAACCCAAAATTTCTGACCCTTCAAGAAGATGGTTGACTTAAGTCTTGTCCGCCCCGTCCCAGCTCATCTTGTCCAAATGACGGGTCTCTGGATTAATCTATGACATGATGTGCATTAATGTGAGTTTCACCCATTAGGTGGCACCACACGAAAAACTGGAATGTTCTATATATGTATTTGTAAAACTGTGATCCTCAATGTACCACGATATGTGGTTAGAGTGAATAAAATTCTACGACGGATGCAGGACGACCAACTAAGGACAATTTTACTGATGTCACTGTACCTGTACTTAGCTGCTGCCAGTTGCTCCTAATGCCGAGGAGGACGAGTCATTCTCCAACACCAACAAGAAGACGTTTACCCTGCCCAAGGGCACCGTGCTTGCCTACAACGTCTGTGAACTGAAAGTGAGTGGAGAGGGAGGACTGGAGCTGATTGTTGACAAGGACGTTGAGGGTCATTTCGACACCGTTGATGCAGAGTCCTCTGGTGAGTATACTGGGTAAATGGGATGCTGGTTTTCTTTTTGTGACTCAGTTGCCGTGAGAATGAACCCCAATCTGTTCAATTTTAATGCAAGTTATTTCCCCCCCAATGACTATTTTCTATCATATTATTCCCGAGAATCACCATTGAAATATGTTGTTTTACCATTATCTGTCTATGAATATCGGTCTTGTTGTTGAAAGGTTGTGAACAGATTAGTCAACGATATAATGAACAGTTATCACTGTCTGTGGATACAGTTTATTAGGGTCAGACATTCTTGAGACATCTAAAAATTGCATTCCCCTCTCAGGCAACATAACATGATATTCAGCCCAAAAACTAAATTAAAAACTTTTTCCACGACTGCAACTTCACTTGTATCTAAAAATTATCAAAAGAAATTATGGTTTAGTAAAACAAATGTAAATGCAACCTCCCATCTTTAATTAACGATCAACTTTTATAGAAATGGCTTTGAACCTGGGTGGTGTCAGTGTTAATGATGTCAAATGTAAACCATTGTTGGAAATAAAGTCTAATAATTGAGAATTACAACCAGTAGTTATGGAGATAATTGCAAAGGTAATTAATTATATATTCTATGAATTGCAGACTTGTCTCTGAGAGAGACATTTAGTGCTCTGTTGGACCAGGACGAGACAAAGAGACGACAGATCTACAGCACTGTAGTGGACTTGTGTGACCACCCAAAGGATGTTCGCTTCCTCAGTGCCTTGGTGAGCTGAACATGAGAAGCTTCTGTTTGAAATAATATAATTTCCACAATTTTTAGGCAAGAACATATCTCTCAATATGGAATATATTGTTCCAAGATTTGGTTTATTTTGTAGGAAATCAGCTTATCTCTCATTCTATAGTTTCACCAAAACACCAGGGTTGTGGAAATAAAATTGACACTACAAGTGTAAAAAGAAAAATGTTTTTTTAGTTTGTGCATAGACATTATATTTTGTAAAAATTCCATATCGCATTTGATGAATTTGTCATTCATATGAATTATCATAAAACAGCCATTTCGGATTACCTTGTAATAATTATTTATGGGGCACCAACATTTACAATCTGTCTAAACAGGTATAAATTTGTTTAACATTTAATACTGTGTTCACAGAATGTATAGACATTACATTTTGTAAACCATTCCATGTTCACATATGATTAATTTTTATTTCATATGAATTATCATAAAACCACCATTTTAGCCGACCTTGTAATAATAATTTTATGTGGTAGATCTGCAACATGTTTCATGTTTTCTTTGCAGATGGAATCTAGTTTGCCCGAAGGAGCCATGACAGTTGAGAAGTTGCAGGGAAAATTGGCCTGTGACATCGAGACCTGGAAGGCACTTCTTCAGCTGGCTGGATTCAGCATCAATGTAGGCAACATACACTTACATGTATAAAAACAAATTATACCATGTTTACAGTTGCTATTTCTTTTCAAGAGCATTTGACATTTTATCTTACAATGTGTGTATTGTAAAAAACAAGACAACAATTTTGTTTTCAAGAGCATGACTTATACTTGTCTAGTTTTGTGTTGCCAGCTCAGCTGAGCAGGCATGTTTACTTAGCACTTAGATATTTGTCTTCATAAATTACGCAGGCTTATTTTATTTTACCAAGCAAACAATGGAGTTTACCCAAATGCGTAGCACCAAGTAAATGTGTAGTGGACGTGAGTTTGGCTATGTCTCTGGTCATTTAGTGTGAAGAGGATAATTTTATTATGGAAGTTCAGCTGTTCTGTGAAATACTAAATCCCCATGATAGCATTAATTACGTCGAGGCAGGAGGAAATCTTTTTGTACATTGATCACATATCAATAAATGGTTCGTAATGTGGACAGACTGGTGGCGTCATCTGTGGGCCTAAAGAAGAGACAGCGACACTGGAGTGCTTTCGCTGTTTGTTCGAGGCCCTGGATGAGTTGAGCGATGAGGCCATGCTGCTGCTGCGAGACTGCTCTGACCAGACAGTGGCGCCCCCTCTCATCTACCTGGTGAGTGTGTCTCAATGTTGAGAGGCGCTGGATCTGTCCTTGCTCCGTGTTGTCTAGTTTCAGGGTGACACAGTTTGTGCGTTCCCTACTTCATCTAATGAGAAATGTATAGACTTGGACCTATTCCTTTGAAGTGTCTATTTGAAACTATATGATAATCAGCATTTATAAAACATCTGATTATCTAGACAATAACACGTTGATGTTGTGCTCAAGTTTTTATCTGTGATGTTTTTTTTTTGGAACATTTATTGTTAGTAGAGCATGCATTAAAATATAATCTGGCAATTTATTCAAAACATCTACTACCGGGGTACTCTGCTGTCATGTATCATATGATATTATTGCGTTATTGCGCTATTAAGTAAGATTGTGAAATTAAGAAAGGATGAACAAGTGATAATGTTTTGAAACTGTTACAAGAGGGTGCACCTACAGACTGTAGAAGGTGCCCACCAAGAGTTACAAAATGGTAGAATTATCTGCCAGAAGTTGTAACTGAAACTTGCGCTAGACATTGGAGACTGGGAACACTGAAGCAATTTTGCTACAAACATTTACTACAAATCAACTCACAAGGAATGTTTAGAGTCTTCCAGGGAAAGTCTGTAGATCTGAACAGCAAGTGCATATGGTCAGAAATAACCTAGGTAAATGTAAGTAAGATGTCTTGCCAGAACTGACCACTGTCGTCCACTCATTTCCCCCAGCTCTCCCAAACGGTCAGCAGCCAGCCAACACGGAAGGATGACCCTAAACTGGTGGACCTATTCAGGCAGGCCAACCCAGGCCTGACATTTGTCGGGAAGATTGGCTACATGTTCAGTGGCGACCAAGTGGTGTCACCTACTGGACAGATGAGTGAACTACACGGGGCCCTGAGAGCTGTGTTTGTGCTCTCCGCACTGCAGGAGTCGACAGGCAGACACTGGTGCCATCTGTTGTAGAGATAGTGCATTCATCGCTGTGGTCCGTTGTGACGGAATCTGGAGAAATACACATGATTCACCTTGCCAAATTGAGTCACATCTTGCCTATTATGAACCCAAACATTACTGCACCAAATTTGTTAGTAAACAAGTTTACATCGTGAGATGATCTCGAGCAGGTTAACTTTTTGATGTGGGTAAATTATGTAAATTTGATGTGTTTATTTTAGTATTTTATGATGCCCACAAAATTTTATTTCAATTCCCTCAGTGCATCATATTTCAGCCAATGATAAGAATGCTGTAACAGAGTGAACGTAGGTCAGCACAGTGATGACGACAGCTGACAGAGTTAAAACCACAAGCAACTGACTGAATTCTTTGAAGCTGTTTTTTTGCGTTTATTTTTTGCATTTTCTTCATTCAATTTTCGTTGGAAATATTCACTGATGAATAGTTCCACTATCTAAAAAAAAACGAGACTTTTGTGTGTCACTTTGGCATTGTGAATCACATGTTTTGTAAGTGGGATGGTCTAACAAGGGAGCAATGGCAATTATGGGAACAACTTGCAGAAAAAGACTTGCTGTTCTGGCCAAATGGAACCAACAAGTCTAGTCCCCAAAAGTATATTTATTTGCTTACATAAGCTATCACTTAGAAGATATATATTGCAGAGTGTGCTTACCAAAGAACACAAATTTTTAAGTGGCTGAATTTGAGCTTTGTTGGAATGATGCATTTACAATGTTGTCTGCATGTTACAGTAGTATGTATGTATGTATGTATGAATAGCAGTATTGTCATAAGAGACTTGTAATACTTTACAATGTGCTAGTCTTTGAGCAGGGTAGAGGTGTGTCTCATATATTAATTTTGTTTATATTCTGTGTAATGCAAGACCAAATTTTTTCTTGCATGGTAACATTTTATTTACAAGTTAGCATACAACTGTGAAATTATTTTGAAAATAGACGAATGAAACAATAATATTGAAGGGGGTTTAACTGCTATAACTTTCTATCAATGTCGAGACCAATGTAATAAATTGCATGGTTTTGTAATGTTATTTACGTAATTTTATGATAGATTTTGCCGCATTTATTAGTGTCTTGTCAAGAGTCATGATTGTTGAACTGATGGGACGTCGTGGCTCACAATGGTTTTTTGATCCACTGTTTACAATGTTGTCATTTTTCATATATTTTTCTTTATGTTTAAGAATATCATAAATTATGATTGTGTTGACGAATCTTACAAGTATATATACTCTTAGGAGACACGGGTTTAAAATGTAATTTTGTCAATCTGTGCACTTTTACTCTGAAGTTACAAAGTAGTTTTATTAACAAAATATACGGTATATACATTACAATTATATACAGTTGTGTGTAGCAATCTCCAATCTTACCAGAAATATAGTCTGTTATCGAGGCAGTGTCTATTTACAAGTTTTTTTTCCCCATCTAATTTTGAAGTGTCTAGATGAATTAATCTATTATTAGCTTATAAATCATTAGAGCTAGTTAACATGTTTGAGAGATATTTACAATTTATATGCAGTGCAGGGTGTATATCATTGCCCAAGAACCATAACAATGTATATGCATTTTTGCATAAGTTGTGTTTACAATTTTTACATTCTATTCCATATATGCACGGATGATGTAGCTGTAATGAACCCAGCACTATTCATGGCTTGCAGATATATATAAAATGGAACATAAACAATAATAAAAAGCATCACGTAAACACAACTTACACAAAAATGCAGATACATCATAAAGGTTTATATTATATAATCATTGGCATAGCACACTTGTATGTTTAACTTTTGCCAGTTGCTGCTGTGATTGTGTGTACCATGCAATAATTGCTTATGAATATAAATGTATTCTATAACATTATATATATATATATATATATATATATATATATATATATATATATATATATATACATATAATTACACACGCACATATATTGTATTATCAGGATGACTTTTGTCACTCATTCATGTAAATCATGTACTCTGGACTGAAACATTGACTGATATGCAATGTATTGCTATGTGGAGACAGATAGAAACAATCTGTCTGAATATAGTTCTCTTGTTGCGGCTTTATGCCAGTGCATTGGTATTTGTCTTTACGACCACCTTCTGCCATGCCAAAGAACTAAAACATTATCTTATCGTTCCATGGGGTATGGAGGTTACTTCACATGAAACCTACACCATTGTTATGCTTCGTAGTGTTCGCATATAAACCCCCCTAAAATTCTATTCATTTAAAAACATGATGCATACATGCATAATAATTAAATGCGGTGTTTGTATAGACTCATTCACTGGTGGAAATAATAGCACAGAGTGTTACAAGTATGTTGCTAGTGTTTGTTTGGAATAATGGTCACCCACAGACCCAGGAAGCTCAGGTTTCGGATGGTTTCCGTTTGATTTGAAGTTGAGAGGAACCATGCTTAGAATTAGTGAGTCCACTACAGGTTACACATTTACCCCCTGTGTTGGATCTTTTACTTCCCCTGGCATAGCCACCAGATAGAAGGGACCACCGGCTTTTAGTGTCTCTTCCGAAAAACACAGGCAAATGTGGGGTGAATGAAATTGCCTAAATTTCAAAACAGCGGTAGGTGGGATTGAACCACCGTCCCCTCGATTGACAGTCCGGCGCTCTACAGCGCGACCACCGCTCCCCATGCAGTACTTTATGAATGACCCGTATGTTGCTACTTGGAGAAATGCTTGTTAGATTTAAACGAGGAGCCTGTAGTTAGTTGGAATGTTTTATGGCATAATCATGTAATTCTAATAAAGATTTATTTTAGATGCCTCTCGTCATTGCCAAATATATCAATATTTAGATTCATTGCAAAACATGAAATCATCAAATGCCGTCACCTGTGTTGTGCTGCCCTCTGTGACAGACAATTTGTACCAGGAGAATATTTGTCAACGAATAAATCCACATGAAAAGTTCTGTGTGTCATAACTTTTTTATATACATTAAAATATATACATTTAAGACACATTTATGTATAGTGTCACAGTTACATAGCATAGCATCAGAGATCTACAGGATTGCACGTTGCATACATGTTACATTACAGAGCATAGCAAAGGCAAGATGCATAGTTAGGGGACTAGGGATATACACCAGGTATCGGTTACTTGTATTTATTACCTGACTGTATATATTTTTCATGTGATACCGTACGAATGCCTGAAAAAACAATGTCAAAATGTTGCTGCATATATTGCCACGTTCAACATTTTATACAATCATGTCACATTTATCTGTACACTGGCTCCTCTGGCTGTAAGAAGCAAAACAACCTGTTGTACACAATGTTAAGATGGGCTGACCTTATTAATTAATGAAGTTTATGTAAATGTATACAATTAAAATAAATTGATAGCATTTCTGGATGTCGCCAGGTTGTGCGTTCTTCAAGTTATAAATATGGTACAATAATTTCCAACAAATGCCCTACATAATACAATTTCCTAAAATATTTGGATAATTTGTGTGCATATAATTATGATTATACACTTCATTAATACCTCGAGTAGTTCCACCGATATCCATGACAGCAGACAGAATCAAATAAGATTTATAGAAAAAACCAGTGCAACTAGATGGCAATGACAATGTTTGACACAAACATGCCTTTCAGAGCTGTTTACTGACAAGGGCTGGGGTCAATTAAAAAAGAATTGGAATTGGTCAATTCCGGGATTGGAGCTGGAATTGGTATTGAAAGATTTTGAACAAAAATAATTGAATTTGAACTGACTGAAAAGGAATTGAGCATCCGATATTTTTGTGATATTGTTCACACCGATGGGAGTATTGCTGTGAAGGCAATGGTGTTTACTGACCAAGAAAAATCAGTGGATGAAACTGATGAAGTTAGGCATGTTCAAAGAACCACTTAAATTAATAGTAATAATGTTGATGATGACTTCTTACGTGCCAATGTCCTCGAAGATCGAGCTGAGGGATGCAAAACTGCCCAGATAATAATAACACTTTCCCAGTATCAAGTGCTAAGCAAATATTATTAGTCCAAAGATTACCAATGCAAACATAAGCCCAGTGAAGACTGAAAAGACTTGTAGACTGTGACCAGGTGACAACTGTAATAATGGAAACTGTTAAGAGCATCTGAGCAAGAGCAGAGACTCAGACGTATTAATTTTGCAGTGATGCCTGGATTAAAATGGTTTTCCCGACATAAAATATTACTGAATGAATTCTTTTCATTTACACATTTCTATGTACACTGTATCAGGTATATGTTATGATGTGTGTATATTATTATAATGATAACATAATCATATAATTAATCCTACGTGACACACTGTATAACCCCCTGTACGTATATTAATCGTATAATTTTATGGTTAACTTTTGTTGTGTGGAATTGGAGGGGGAAGTGGAATTGGAATTGAATTATTATTGATGGAATTGGAATTGAAAAAAATTGAATTGTAATTGAATAAAAGGAATTGTAAGGAACTGGAATTGACCCCAGTCCTGTTACTGACACAAGTTGATTCCGTGTGAGATAAAAACATGCTTTATAAGCAGACAAAGAGAACACTTGAAGCGATAGTATCACGTTTGTACAGCAGGGTGCAGCACTGCTGTCATAGCTACATAGCTGGTGTGGAGATGACAACTGTAAACTGTCACCAAAATGTCTTTGGACACAAACAAGCTGCTCTAAGCGTCTGTGTAGTGGTGACATCCACACAGGAAATGCACACACTGGCCCTTTTGTTCACTGATCTTGTGTATCGACTGGTCAGTTGACCACTGTGTCCAGCCCTGTCCACTGGTCAGGCACAAGCAGGAAGTAGCGGTTCATGGCTTGGAGGAAGCGCTTGCGGTACAGCTCTGGGGACACGACAGTTGGCATCTTGCCTGAAACACACAGGCTTATAGGTTGACCACTTACTTACTCTTTCCAACCCACAGGTCAAGTTGACCACTAACTCTGGCCACTCAATTGGTCAAGTTGACCATTTACATTGTCCACCCCATTTGTCAAGTTGACCCACAGGTCAAGTTGACCACTTACTCTGTCCACCTCATTGGTCAATTTGACCACTTACATTGCCTGCACCTCTGGTCATGTTGACCCACAGGTCAAGTTGACTACTTACTCTGGCCACTCCTTTGGTCAAGTTGACCACTTACTCTGTCCACCCCATTGGTCAAGTTGACCACATACTCTGTCCACCCCATAGGTCAAGCTGACCAATTACACTGTCGACCCCACCCCATTGATCAAGTTGACCAGTTACTCGGTCCATCCCATAGGTCAAGTTGACCAATTACTCCACAGTTCAAGCTGACCATTTACTCTTTCCACCACACGGGCCACAGGTTGACCATTGATTGGACTGTTTCCACCCTTGAAACTGTAGACTGACCACTTATAATACCCACTCCACTGAACATATGTTGACCACATACTCTGTCCACCCCACTGGCAATAGACTGACCACTTGCTTTGTCCACCCATTGGCTACAAGTTGCCCACTTACTGTGTCCACCCTGTTGATCATGGCTTGACCACTTACCCTGTCCACCCCACTGGCTGTACGTCGACTTGACCACCATTTCCAGCCTCTTGTCCCAAGTAAACGTGCGAATGTAGTCTGAAAATTGACAAATATCAGTCCTTGTTCTCTGCCAACATAGAGGGGAAACCAAACTACAACGTCTTGAAACAGAACATCATTTCACCATCATCACAAAAGTATAATGGTAATCTATAAGATGACTATATAATTATAACTTTTACTACAGATATGAGAATGTTGGAATAAACAAAACAGATGTTTTGTAAAAGAAAAGAATTGAACAAATTTACACAAATATCTAAAACCTGCTTAACAAGTGGAATAACAGGCAAACCAGAATGCATCTAGGAAAGCAAGAGATATATGGCCGAGAAGGTTGCATAATTCTAATCACGTCCAGTGTGAGTATGGACGACTGGACACAGACTGAATAAGGAAAGTAAGAGTGCCTGGAATGTAACAGTGGTTTGTTAAACACACGCTACTTACATAGAGATAGGTGTAAGGTCAAAGACACTGAGAGAGGGAGAGGGAGAGGGAGAGGGAGAGGGAGAGGGAGAGGGAGAGGGAGGGGAGGGAGGGGGAGGGGAGGGAGAGGGAAAGGGGGAAGGGAAAGGGAAAGGGGGATAGGAGAGTGAATGGAGACAATGGAAAGAGTGAGGAGGGAGTATTTACAAAAAGAGGGAGAAATGAAACATGGAGAGGGGAAAATGTAGGGAGAAAGTGGGTGGATGATAAAAAGGGTGAGGATGAGGGAGAAAGAGAATAGGACAGAAAGAGATAAGGAGAGGGGGATGAGAGAGGGGGCGAGAGTGAGTACATGACGAATGATAGAGAGAGGGAGAGGGAGAGAGGGATAGAGAGAGAGAGAAAGGGAGAGAGGAGAAGAGAAGAAAGTGGAGAAAGGGAAACAATGACAAAGGGACCAGGATACTCAGACACAGGGGAGAGAAATAATTGACTGATCAAGATTACAATGACACACAGAACACAAGGATTCTTTGCCAACTTTCAGAAAAGAAATACCTTTCCTGAACGAGACTTCAATGCCTGCAGAGATCAGACGACAAATTAGAAACTCTTGAAACAATTTCACCTACACCGAGACGGTCCACTCACCAATGATGCCCACAACAAGTTCGTTACGTTTTGTGTCCAGACCAACCAGGAGAGAGTAGTCCATGACGATGTGACTCGACAGGAAGTGTGTGTCATTGTTGATGGCACTGTTCAGTACAAACTTGGAGTGAGGCCGAATGTACAGTGGAGAGTCAATACTCGCTGCAACAAATACAAATGGTACTTTTCTTGTTCAATACTCACTGCAGCAGTATTTGTTTTGCTCAATACTCACTGCAACAAGGATATTGGTATTTTTCTTGTTCAATACTCACCACAACAAGTACAAATGGTATTTTTTCGTGTTCAATAGCCTTTGCAACAAGTAGAAGTGGTATTTCTTTTCAACACACACTGCAATAAGTACAATCAAGCAGTATTTTTCTTGTTCAATATTCACTGCAACATGTACATGCAGTATTTTGTTGTTGTTCAATACTCGTAGCAACAAGTACAAACAACAGTATCTTTCTTGTTGAATTCTTGCTGCAGCAAGCACAAGCAGGCTGTATTTCTAATTCAATTCTCACTGCAGCAAGTACAGGAGGTGGCCATTTGCTACCCCTCCACCTACAAATGCATGTAAACTTGTGATGTCAATCTTGCCAAAAGTACCTTCAGTCTCACTGAATCTAATCGGATATAATCTAACTTAACCCTAAACCTAATACTAACCCTAAAACTAACCCTAAACTTAAATATGTTTGTTGTTTGTACACTGGAACGGCCATAAGGGCATTTGGACGTGGATGGGTAGCAAATACCCATCGCCGCAAGTACAACTCGCAGTATTGCTCTGTAAGACTGTTCTGGGTTACAGTAACTTTCACTTTCACTCACACTTCAGTAGGTTTTCGTCCAGCAGCACGAGCTCATCGACCCTCTTGCCGGACGTGTTGACCAACCGATTCCTCACTGACCCCTTCAGGTCAAACACCTGTCACCACAGAAACAACTCTACCTTTTAAGTGTCTATGTTTTAATAATGTTTCTCTAATTCTAAAAAGAAGTTCTCTATGTGCTGTGGAAATTTAATTGTTTTAGGAGGAAAACAAGTTGCTTTTATGACAGCATACTGCTTTCAGTGGTATATTTAGTTACTAATGCGAGGAACATTTGCATAAAACAGCATCCTCATGTCCCCATTGGGTGTATAAACCTGGCTCTCAATATTGGGGACTGTGTATCCCTTGTGACAAGGAGATCATGTTAAATGTAAGTTCTGTCTTAATTTACATATTGGCAGTGACCATCCTCAGTGCTAATATAGAAATGTCAGTTTGGTGTAAATATTCTGAAAAAGGCTGACTAATTGAATGGGTAAACCATTGAATGAGACGTCATAACATCATAACCACAAAAAACTTTAACCACAGCGTACACATACTAGTCAGTTATTGGATCACTGTTGAGTGCTGGAAATGACTAGAAACATGTAAACTAGTTTGTGGTGAGCAAGGCCCACCTGAGTGATGTCACGGTTGTAGAAGAGATTCTCCATGACGAGCAGGTCTTGTTTGAGTGCGGCGTTGGTCTGTGTGTTGCGGTAGCCAATGCGATACACACCCAGGATCTTGGCAAGAGCCGTCGGCTTCTGTGGAACAAGACAGTGACCGCATGTACTGGCTGACGACCTGCAAGATCTCAACAGGTGATTTATCCTGAATGTCACTGCCAGGGACATTTCTGAAACCTGTGCACCTGTACGCTTTGATAGACATGTGCATGCATGCATGTATGTCCACACACCATTATGATTACATGCTGGAACTCCCACAAGCATGCATGCACACACTTTATCGTGTGTATAAGTTGACGAATGTGTCATACGGTCATACCAAATAGTTTTTTGGAAATACTCAACCACTGAGAATATAATTACGTTACCCTTAGTACAAGACGGACATTAACAAAGAATAAATGATAAAAAATTATAGTACTTTCAAACAACATAACACTATAAAATGGATCATACTACATGTATAACTGTTTCTCTGCTGTAGTTCTATGTATCTGATTACAAGGAAATAGAAAAGTGAAAGTAAAACTGACCTTCTCATTGAAGGCTTTGGTGACGTGTGAAAAGTAGTGAGGGGCGAAATCCATGAACGACTGAACCTCATATCTCGACATCTGCTTCAGAATGAATCTGTCATCTGGAAAACATTCAGTGACTAACACTATAATTTCTATTGAAATATAAATCTAATAATATATATGTATATATTGACTAGAACATACCTCTCCTATATATATATATATATATATATATGTGTGTGTATATATATATATATGTATATATATATATATATATAATATATATATATATATATATACATATTTTAGTTACTGGTTTTATATTTAAAATGGCTATATTCTGGGACATTCTATTCAAATATCTTATGACCGTGCACATAAGGTAAAGGTATGAAATTGTGAATTAAATTGTAAAAGTAAACCATCAATCTAATACACAAATGTTTCCATATGATTTCCTATAATTTATATTAATGGAATTATTTATTTATGGTTGGTATCATAGTCAAAATATAACAATATAAAAATAATTGTGTAGAATTTAATAATTTTTTTTTAATATAATATTAATAATGAC
Source organism: Ridgeia piscesae (assembly GCA_025642075.2). Lineage (NCBI taxonomy): Eukaryota > Metazoa > Annelida > Polychaeta > Sabellida > Siboglinidae > Ridgeia > Ridgeia piscesae. Next base: position 58,296 of record JAODUO010000299.1, read on the forward strand.
ATAAAGGTGGTAATTTAAATATTACTAATGACATTTCACTATCTGGAGATGTATAAATATCTGACCTTGAGTCTTACAGAAGGTCAGACCTGACTTTCCCCCCATTGCCATCCAGGTGTAACAGCGAGACAGAGATCGAATGTACCTGAGGGAACACACACAAATCTATAAATTCTACGTAAGTATGACAGTCAATCAGGCATAAAGATGCAGATAGAATTCTACTATAAGTTATAATGACAAAAAGTAAAATTATTAAGTACACCAAACCTTAAAACGCATTTACGATCTACTCATTAAAACTAAATAAAAAATATCACAATATTGGGTATGCATAATATTAAACATATGAAATTAATAAACATAATCTAAAATAAAGTATAAATGTGTAATCTGTTGAAAAACGTAAATGTAAAATATTGATCACATTTTAGTATTAAAATATAAACTAATTACACAATGTAAACAGATATAGACTAACAAAACATTTTATAAATATTAGCAGACTGTAGACATCTATAACTTTTAAAAGTTAAAACAAGCATACCCCGGTAGGTGGTATACGGTGTGCCCTATCTGGTTTAAACTTCAGATAACTTTATGGTTTCTAACACTGTTACATGCAAACACTCACAACGTTTCCACATAGTAACATCTGAGGTAACAACTGTCTGTGAATCGCCGGAGCCTACCTCTCCTCTCCAGAAGGAAAGATCAGGCGCCTCAACTTCTGGAAATGTTCAGCGAAGTAGATTCGACAATAAAACCGGGCAGAACTGTCAGAAAACTCTACAAAATGACATCAACACCACTTAATAGTACGGGAAATGTGTCAATTATCAGAGCATTACTGGGAGTCAGATAGTTCAGTGATATCATTCAAGGCAATAACATGACTTGCCAGGTTAGTGATGTTAAGCTTACCACTAGGTGGTGCCACTCATTCTTATATGATTTTATGGAATTTGAACACCATGTGTCCGACAGATGGCACTGTCAAATAACCTATAATTTACTGTTATTAGTTTAATTTTTTTATTATAACTTCTTATTAATACTGATGTTAACACAATTGTTGACAAGATCATAAGAACTGCAAAGCTTCTCTGAACTAAGATGTAACATTTGCCATCAGTGAATTGTTCCTATGTACATTTGTGGAACAAACTTGAGAAATACGCAGATGGAAAAATTGTAAGTAATTGCACGATTTTTGTCCTGACGCCGCAATATCTGCCAAGTAGGAGATAAACTCAATCCCACAATTCAGTTCCTGAAGAAGGGAACGAAAGATTGTTGAAGTAAGAAAACTTTGCAGATGTATCAAGAAAAAGCTATTCAATAAACATTTTCATGTGAGAATAATGGTGATTTTGTTATTCTATCCACTAATTTATGTATCACGTACGTAGTTCGATGTGCTGGTTGATGTCTGGTCCTTCTTTCTTGGGCGGTTTACGCACCTCCAAGTCTGGTCCTGCATACACAGCGCCATCTACAGGTAGTGACAAACAAGAGGCATCTGTTATAATCATTTTTCGAGTGAAGACAAAAACATATTTACAATTACAGGTGTATATGAATGCAGCATGGTGAATATATTTATTTAGACAAGAATGTTACTGTGTGTGTGTGTGTGTGTGTGTGTGTGTGTGTGTGCGTGTGCGTGCATGTGTCACTGTGTATCTGTGTGTCTGTATGTGTGTATGTGTCCATGCATGCATACATAACCTTCATGGATATTACCATTCTATTCAAAGTTTTACATTGAATGCTACAGAACATCGTATGTACGATAGGCTACTTTCTGAATTGAACAACAAAGTAATCTGTATATTAATTCTGTAGCACTGTAACTGCATTCCATCCCAGGCCCTGAGGTCCACCCGCCTCTTTCTATGTTCAGATACTTCCTTCCTTCTGATATAGAACCACATGGTGACATAGTTTAAAAAACATGAAGATTAATGTTATTTATTTATTTTTCACAGGTCAAAGTGTATGACAATATATCCCCTAGAGGGAGCCACTGTCGTGAAGTTAAGAGTTAATTCGCCAGAGGTCACCACTGTCACAAATTTAAGACCAGCCTGTAATGATAACAGCTGCCCTTGTTTTGCTCCACCCTGGACAGACGAGAGCTAGTGTTTGTCCCAGTGACTGTCCCACCCTTGTCGTACCAGTCTCCTCCGCAGTGTCCGGGTCCAGCCGCGGCATGTATTTGACGCTGTCCACGCTGTACTTCCCCAGCACCCCACCCAGTCGACTGGGACTTTTCTCCCTCGATGTACCACGGAAGAAGGACAGCACACTTGATGTCTTCTTTCCTGCAGAGGGACAAGTGGACATGTTGACATCTGAAAAAGCTACATGACATGTTCACAAAACATTACAAAAGTAACGCTGTGAAACCGGGACCAGTTCAAGGCCCAGCACCAAAATGTAATACATTGTTATGATATAGATATCATTATATATAACTACATATTTCTTGATTACATTCATACATAATATAATATATAACAATGCCACCTTTGATGTAGTTTTTGTTTTGCTAGATTGTTTCTTTACAACAATGATTTAGCTATTTATATGTTTTACTTTATTATATTTCTTATAATTTTAATTACTGTCAACACTACTGAAAAACGGTTTACTTTGGATTTTAATGTCTAAATAAAACTATTATTGTTATTATTATTATATTTTTATGATCTGAAGTGTCAGCACTATAAATGGTGCTGGTAACCTCATAATTTTATTTTATTTTAATTCAATACTGTTTCATTACTTCAGACCTCCTGGTTCATCTTTAATTAAATTTGGTCCTTCATTAGTTGTCCCTAATGTCACTAACCTGCATCTATGTCGAGGCTGCTGGGAGATGCTCCTAAATCATTATTCCTGCCACCTCTCGTTGTGCTGAAATAATAAGAGGAAACTAATATAAAATAATTTATATAATATCATTAATACTAACAAATTATTGGATACCAAATATATATTAATTTGTTGTTTTCCAACTGTACATTATAATTGTCCATCAAAATATCACTTGTTCTCACATTACTTACATGTAATGTGAGAACTTCAGTTTTGAAATACTTCACTGGTGAGATACTTCTCTAGTCAGACATTTCACTAGTGAAGTACTCCACTGGTGAGATACTTCTCTAGTCAGACATTTCACTAGTGAAGTACTCCACTGGTGAGATACTTCTCTAGTCAGACATTTCACTAGTGAAGTACTCCACTGGTGAGATACTTCTCTAGTCAGACATTTCACTAGTGAAGTACTCCACTGGTGAGATACTTGAGTTTAGGGATTCTTCACTGGTATACATGTTACTTGTGAGATATGTCACTTGTGAGATACATTATCTTTGAGATACTTTACTGACAAGATACTTCACAAGAGATACATCACTGGTGAGATATTTCAAAATGTTGCTGGGTATATATTTCACTGCTTAGATACTTCACTGGTGAGATACACATCAACTGTGATAAAACATTATGTACGTTTTTGGACAAAACAATCATACTTTGAATTAAATGCATCCTGTCTCACAATTAAGCTTCCATCCATACATGGCAATGTTGTGCAGTGCAAATAAAAAATATATAAAATATATGTCCCTTGTTTACTAACTGTGAGAATTTCACTCAATGACAATAGTCAAGAAATCTGATTGCAATCAACTGATAAAGGAACAATTATTTACTAAGAATATAAATATTCTGCACCAAAGTTTCTTCTCTGAGAACAGGTCAGGAGCCACAAGTGCATAGATAAATAAAAGAAGAAAAGTGACAGTTTTGCAGCAAGGACTACTGTCCTAGTCATGTCACCTTGTGTCCTGACCGTCCTGTGTCAGCTGCTCCAGCTGGCTGCTGTAGTCGGGGGAGCTGCAACGACAATGTCACTTGTGACAATGGATGGTGCGTGTCACTTGTGACATTGAGAAAAGCATGTCATCTATGACACTGGAGAAGCATGTAATTTGTGATGGTGAAAAAACACATCACTTGTGACATTGGAAAAAACCTGTCACTTGTGACATTGGAGAAAGCATGTCACTTGTGACATTGGTGAAAGCATGTCACTTGTTATATTGGTGAAAGCATGTCACTTGTGACATTGGAGAAAGCATGTCACTTGTGACATTGGAGAAAGCATGTCATTTGTGACATTAGAGAAAACATGTCACTTGTGACATTGTAGAAAGAATGTCACTTGTGATATTGGAGAAAGCATGTCACTTGTGACATTGGAGAAAGACTGTCACTTGTGACATTGGAGAAAGACTGTCACTTGTGACATTGGAGAAAGACTGTCACTTGTGAAATTGGAGAAAGACTGTCACATTGGAGAAAGACTGTCAATATTGACATTGGAGAAAGCATGTCACTTTTGACATTGGAGAAAGACTGTCACTTGTGACATTGGAGAAAGACTGTCACTTGTTACATTGGTGAAAGCATGTCATTTGTGACATTGGTGAAAGCATGTCATTTGTGACATTGTAGAAAACATGTCACTTGTGACAATGCACAAAGCATGTCACTGGTGACATTGGAACAAGCGTGTTACTTGTGATATTGGATAGAGCATGTCACTGAGACTTAGGAAAAATCATGCCAGATGTGACATTAGAGAAGTTAGATGAGAAGTGACATTAGAGAGAGCACATCATTTGTGACAGTATACATTGTCAAACATGACATTAAAGTATATAGGTCACATGTAGATAAGGTCATATGTGACATTAGAGAAAGCAATGTGTAAAACTGGAGACACTCACATGTGATATCTGCAAAAGCAAGCCACGTATTACTTCAAAGAATGCAGGCAAGGCAGCATGTGACATCACAAAATGTAGATGCCAAATGTGACATTAGGGAATTTGGACCACGTGCAAGTTTAGGGAATTTGTTCCATGTTTGACATTATAAAATGCTGCCATCATACACCTTCGCAAGCCAGGGGTCATTGCACTACCCCTGGCTGATCGTCTCTATAAAGGCGGGGAGTGAGCGGGGGTCGAACTATACAATTATAGCAACAGACTTCATCAGTCACTACTGGGTCAGCCGTGGGAACAGCAAAAATACCGCCCCAATTTGAAGACAGATACGTGACTGGTGGCAATCCCAATATGACTGATTCACGTCCGAAACATTTCATGTACAGGTGTAACATGAGCAGCCGCAGCGCCCCCTGGCGTGTGAGGATGTCATCATAAATAGTGAACTTTAGTTTAAAACTTTTACTTTACAGTCTTCAACTTATATGTAGTGTTTTGGAGCAAAACACAATAATAATTTCAATTGTTTATAGTGTTATAGCACCAGTATCCGTGACGTGGTGGCGCTCATGGCACTTTTACATTGTTTTGTTCATCAAAACCCCACAAATGCAAATTCGAGTGACATCTTTAACTGAGCAAAATGTTTAAATGACTGAAATATACAAAAAAGATTTCAACCCTTTCTATCCTTTGCTGTGATCTTTCATTTTTCAGATATTTCAACATAAAACAGAAGTCTTCATTTATGTTCAGACAACCAGGACAGAAGTGAGATTTAGCCTAGAAAATGTATGTATCGTGTCTTTCCCTGTAACATGACATTGATTAGATGATTCCAGTCGCGTATGACATCACCAAATGTCGGCAAAATGTGACATCAGAGAAGACAATACACAGACAAGATTACGGGCAATAAATCATGTCGGAAAAGCGAGGGAAGATTGGGATGTTTTTGATGCATGGACCCACCTGAGGGAGTAGGCGATGATGGAGCTGGGTTCTTTGTCGTAGATGATAAGGGGCACCTTCTCACTGGGGGGTTGCAAGAGCAAGTGCTCATCCGGAGCGCTGGCAGAAAAAACATCGATAAAAACAACGCATTTCTAATGGAGATGTCTGGAGCGCTGGCTGGGAAAATGACGATTAAAAACGATGCATTTGTAATGGAGATATTTCAGCTGGAGGAGATTTCATATTTGGAGGAGAGAGGTTATTATAAAAGAAAATGGAGTTGATCCATGTATTATTTACAATTATGTGTTGGTGTTAATTGTTTTTTTTAATTTGTAAACCATATAGCTGTATGTTTGTGTATGCAGTGCACATGTGTTTGTGTGTGTGTTTGTGTGTGTTTGTGTGTGTGTTTGTGTGTGTTTGTGTGTGTGTATGTGTGGTGTGTGTGTATGTTTCGTGTGTGTATGTGCTGTGTGTGTGTGTGTGGTGTGTGGTGTGTGGTGTGTGGTGTGTGGTGTGTGGTGTGTGGTGTGTGGTGTGTGGTGTGTGGTGTGTGGTGTGTGGTGTGTGGTGTGTGGTGTGTGGTGTGTGGTGTGTGGTGTGTGGTGTGTGTGTGTGTGTGTGTGTGTTTGACAGTATACTGATATATATATATATATTATATACTGGCACATAATATATGGTTTCATTTTACTTTAAAATAGAATTTCATATGTGGATAAACCTTCTTCTTACGTAGATATACTAGTGATAAGGCAGATATCCAGAACTAGATATTACTTAGTCAGACATTCTCAGAAAAGCACGACAGTCTGACAAAGGCACAGGGATCTTACAAAGACATGAGGATCTGATAAAGGCAGTTGGATCAAACAAAGGATATACAACGTTACAGAAACATAGGGATCTTACAAAAGCTACAGGATCTTACAAAGCCTACATATTATACAAAGGCATGAGGATTTTATAAATCCATATCGATTTTACAAACGCATGATGATCTTACCAAATATATAGTGATCTTACAAAGGTATGAATATTTTACCAAAAATATAAGGACCTTACAAAACCATTTTTATGTGATATTGAATATAATTATTGTTCATGGCTCCAAGAATGGTTTATTGTATGATTTAACTTACTTTGGTGCATAAATTTGTCAAAATGTCGTACTCGTCGACAAATTTATGCTCCAAAGTAAATTAAATCATACAATAAACATTGTGATCGTGCAAAGATATGAGGATCTTATAAAACATATGACATAGGCATTGTGACCTTACAAAGGCATGGGGATGGGCAGAGACCCGGAACTTGAGAGGACTTTGTTGAAGATGTTCTTCATCGTGTTCTTCTTGCCTCCGTCTGGCCGACTGTCCACATGTCCATCTGCTTGACCATCGACTCGGTCCGTGTCTGTCTCAGCACTATCCACAACTGTCATGGGAACAAACATAAGATGTTCAGAGTCATATGGTCCAACTGGCAACTGAGTGTTATACTATGGGAGTTTTAAATGTATATTTGTGAAAATAACAAATGGTCTGTATTGGTATTGGAAGAATGATTTGACCAATGGTCATAATAAACATGGTGAACAATATCATGAATGTACTCTCAGTAAAAAGAGAAAAATGTACAACCATGTGTAAAGCTTTATTGGCCCAATGTTGCTGACGGCAATGACTGGTTGATGTGGGTGGTTTCAAATATTGGTTACCAATAAATGTGGATGTGTAGACACAGGATGTGAGCAGGTGATACAGTGTCAGATATCAGTGTATATAATGGAGAGGTGAAAGGTCACTGGACACATGTCAACATGTGTCAGGTGACAGGTGGAGCTCAGGTGGCAGTGTTCAGAAGGGTCATGTGTCAGTGCCATCTGAGGTCTGTCAACATCGATGGTGTGAATTGTGTTGTGTGTGTGTGTGTGTGTGTTGTGTGCACGCATGTGTGTGTGTGTACATGTATGTGTGTCTGAGAGTGCATGTGTACATCTGTGTGTGCAGTGCACATATTTGTGTTTGTATGTGTATGGTGTATGTGTGTATGGATGCAACATGAGTGAACCCCAACAAAAGTCATACATTTGTATAAAAATAAATAAATCAATGCAGTCATTGATTTATGCAGAAATATGATTCTAAAATACAGATTTCAACCATTGAAACATGACCCGTCTAAGAGAAATGAGGTGAATGACCACGACAGCACGCAGACAAACACACACATCTCGAGAAGTCACTGACAGTCACATGAAGGATGAATCATCCAGGCCTCTCATACCACTCGTATTCATAAACTCATCCGCTCTAATGAAAATGTCACAAGCTCTGCCTGGCAAATTTCCAATAAGCACTGCAGAAAATGCTGCAGATGTGTCCAAGTATTTACGTTTATTAAAAAATAAACAATGCTCACTAAACACAGGCCGCCTTACTGATTGAAGACTTGGTGGCTCCAAATGGACATATTGAATTTTACATAATCTTAACTTTCAAAATGGAATGAAGAACGGTTAATTTGGCGTTCAGTGGTAGAGGTGTTAGATTGTTAAATAATCAATCTGTGTGAATTTATGGAATTTAGAATGGCAGAATGCCCCTACATTATTTCATATTGATGATTTCAAGGCTCAAAAGATATGTCACTACAGAAATTAGCATTTAAATACCTTAAAGAATCATAAATAAGAATGGATAAAATGATATATAAAAATAAGAAAATTATATACTAAAAATATAATATGTTGTGACTTGTTTGCAACGTTATGAAAATGAAAGTTTAAAATAAACGTGAAAATAACATCACCTCTGTCAGTGTCCAGGCCTGTAGTATCAGACCCGATCAGTATTTTGGGGGGTGTGGCTCTATCAGTGTGGGACAAAGTCTGACCTGTGACCCCTTGGTCTTGACATCCACTCTGTATATTGTCCCCTGGCGACAGAATATAAATTATGTTAATAACAAACAAATGTGTAATATCACCATACTGCATACCTATTCACAGAGTATCAGACCTAGGGCAGGAGTTATCATTACAAGCATGTTAAAATGTTATGAACTTTTAAAACTAATTTGCACAGTGTCTCCCTCTGGAGGGTGATTCATCATTCAATTCATTTAGGAGGGAAAAGGCCATAGAGAAAAGTATGGAACAACAAAAGCAGAATAATAATAAAATAACTTCTATTGTGCCTAAATCCTTGGAAACCAAGCTCAGAGGCGCATCAATACAAAAGGATTAATCAATCTCAAAGTCAATAAACAATTCCAGTTGTCAACAGATTGATTGATACGCCAGGGAGCTTATCAATGGTGGATAGACAAGGTTGTGAAAGTACGTCTTTAAATTATGGTGGAATTTAGCAATATTTTTAACCGATTTAACACTAGAAGGAAGCATATCCTTTAGGGAAATATTTTGAATTTTGTAGAATATATCATTGTGTTTACATCACCTGATTCCATGAACATTCTTATATGCCCAAATTTGTTTCTTAAGGTTGATTTTGCTCATTAAGATTGCAAATTGTCAACACCAGGGCAGGCCAAGATCGCTATGACCAAAATCGAAATCTTCCACAATGTGTATTGTGAGTTGCCAATAACTTGCCATGTGGCGGTGTCTCATATGAAAGCCATGGCCTACGCAATAACTTTTTCCACCAGATGGCACTCATTATGAGGTCCCCCACTCCATATGGTTATACCCCACTCTACCCTAATGTATACAATAAATGTCTGCATAATAATAATAAAATAAAGTTTAAAAAAAATGTATATATATATAATCTTGATGTTTGATTTCTTAGTGACACATTTATTTGATACATTTCTTAAAATTTTATAATGAATTATCTAATTACATTAATTATTTTAACCTGTCAATGATATCACACTATATTTTGCTTGTGTATCACCGAAATACTGTCCCCATGATATCGTTGCAGATTTCTGCAGTTTATAAAAAAATCCTTGAATTTAACAACAAATTTTATTTAAAGATGGATTTTCACAGAAAAATCATTAACTTATTGAAAACAGCCTGGATGATGAATTCACAGACTGTGACTGTGCCTTTTCAGTCACACATTCTGCATCCCATTTGGTAACCAATGGCAACGGTAAATGTTGTCACAACTCGCAATAAAACATTAATGTGACATATATAAACAAAACAGCCTTTCATCCACATGTCATCGATAGTCGCATGTTTCTCTAGCTAATGGATTAACTTGAAATAAGAGTAAGTTATCATTGTTTTCCCATGAACATGACGGGGAGTGTGGAGCAAACTGAATTAGAAAACATCTCACCAGTGACATTTAAATAATTAACAATCCTATGTCTCGCTGAACAAAATCGAAATGACTTGTGTTTTGACAAAATCCCTGAGGAAATTGTTGTGCCATAATTAATTCATCAGGACGGGTCATTTAGTCGACGAATTGTTGAGACCGAGTGTTAAATGTTGTCGTTCATTTCCTGTGAACGTTGTCAATATTCCTCAATCGGTCAAACACTAACAAAAAGCCGGCATTTAGCTAAAGCAACAACACTATAACAATTTCTTTTAAATGAATTTTATGCAGCGTCTAGGTTAATAGCATCCGAACTGTAATTACTCTCAATAAATAACCTTTGCACAGTAATTGTAATTCTAGACCATAGCTACGGGTGATAGAAAATATACAAAATTTTATTTGGATAATATTTCATCAGTTACAGTTATATATGTTTACTAGGCAGTGTCTGCCTTATAATCAGGAATTATACTAAATTCAAGTCACATAATTTTATTTTCAGCCCGTAGGCAATTCAACTGACAGGGAGTAAACCACAACATTAGACCAGGAGCAACAATTTACAACTTGTGAGAGACAATAGATGTGAACTGTGCATTGTTGAGTTCTCCTAGGCATAAACCACTCACGCAACACCCCACGGATACATCAGCCTGTGTCCTGCCGTCGAGCGCCGACGTTAATGTGTCGCGCTAAACGGCAGGCCTGGCCTATTCCTGGTCATATTTCATTCTCGCATTTACGCGAGAGTGTTGGTTCATATGAGACAATGATTCTGGGCAGCCGCACCATTTCTGAGATCAGAAACTCGGAGATCGCAAATTCCTCAAATAACACATGCCTCATTAAGACGAGGGGAATTAATCGATAGCGCTGGTACACAGAAGGAATAAAACAATGCAGTCGGAGAGGGCAGTGACATCGCACAGAGACTGCGTGGACGGAACCCTAGTGGCAGACAGTGACACCATGAAATAATTATATCATAATAATATTAGTATATAATTATTTTATATATAGGTAGTGTGATATCATTGACAGATTAAAAATAATTAATGTAATTAGATAATTCATTATAAAATTGTAAGAAATTTATAAAATAAATGTGTCACAAAGAAATAAAACAAGATTATATATATATATTTTTAACTTTATTTATTATTATTATGCAGACATTTATTGTAAACGTTAGGGTAGAGTGGGGCATAACCAGATGGTGAGGTATGCATGATGTGGGGAGCCTCATAATGAGTGCCATCTAGTGAATAAAGTTATTGCATAGGCCATGGCTTTCATATGAGACATTGCCATGTCACCTTGTGAGAACATGGCAAGTTATTGGCAACTCACAATGCATGCCCTTTGTGGAAGGTTTCGATTTTGGTCACAGTGATCTTACTTTGACACAAATGAATTGCCTCAGTTGACTTACACTTTCACCATTAGATTGGACCATTTCCGAGGAACATAGGTTGCCGTAGTGGGCAACATATAGTGCCATGTATTAGACAATCATGTGACCGCAGTGGACGATAATGTGGGTTTGGGCTCATACGTGATCTCGGGGCATAATCGGATGTCCGATTACTTCCCTAACCGATTATGCCCCAGTCATAAACTTAAATCTCTGCAGTCTATGGTTAATTAGCACAAGTAGCATCCCACACTCCCCTACTTACAATTGTATTATTTATTATTTATCAAATGTAATCAATACAAAATGCTAAAATATAATGATTGTATATAAAAAAAAATTAAACCAAAACAAACATTAAGCAATAACATGTCAGCAATTGTCCACCTTGGAAATGTTTTCAGAGATTTTTGAAAAGAGTGTTTGGATGCTGAACCAAGGCAAAGGCGTTAAGACTTCAAGGGCATGAGAAAGGGGTCAGAGATGGAAGGGCAGTGTGAGGGGGTATGTGACAACAGGAGGGGATGTAAGATGGAGAGGGACCAGTGGATAGCACAGCTGTGTACCGTATACCAGTGTACCAACTGCTACCGTATACCAGTGTACCAGTTGTGTACCATATACCAGTGTACCAGCTGTGTACTGTATACCAGTGTACCAGTTGTGTACCATATACTAGTATACCAGCTGTGTACCATATACCAGTGTACCAGTTGTGTACCATATACTAGTATACCAGCTGTGTACCATATACCAGTGTACCAGTTGTGTACCATATACTAGTATACCAGCTGTGTACCATATACCAGTGTACCAGTTGTGTACCATATACTAGTATACCAGCTGTGTACCATATACCAGTGTACCAGTTGTGTACCATATACTAGTATACCAGCTGTGTACTGTATACCAGTCTATCGGCTGTGTTCCGTATACCAGTGTACCAGCTGTGTACGATACATCAGTATACCAGCTGTGTACCATATACCAGTGTACCAGCTGTGTACCGTATACCAGCATACTAGCTGTATACCATATACCAGTGTACCAGTTGTGTACCATATACCAGCATATCATTGAGCTGGTTCTTTACATGGTTTTTAAATTCTACATGATATGCTACACCACAAATGACGATATTTTATAATCTTCCATAACCATGTAAAACTCATAAAAATTGAATGAAAAGACACGAGATTCAGCATATCCTGGTGTTTCCTTCAGTCTGAAAGGTGCACGTTTGGAAGCACAGTTGATACAAGTCAACCGATGTCATCGTCCCTTCAAGTCACAGCACATAGCGATATGTTTTCTATGCATTTTGAGAAAAAACAATAATTTATTTATAGCATATACACTATACGGTACACAGAATACACTGTATGGAGCCGTGTGGGTCACAGCTCTAGTCAACTGGAACCTAAGGAAACACGGAAAAGTGCGAGTGCTCGACAATACTGTAAAACACCGAACGTGGTGGAAAATCTGACATCATAGCTTTTGTAGGGACCCAACCACCTGTCTCTTGGATGGTTAAAATCTGTTTGGGACAGGTAGGAATTTCACTGGAACAGTGGTGGATGGGTAAAGAGTCTTCAGAAATCATGTATTATCAAATATGCTTTGAAAATGGATGCTTGTTGTTTTTGTTGTTCATTTCAGGATATAACAAACATCCCAACTGGCGCGTATGAATTTGAGTTAATACACATGTGTCTACGGCACAATATTTGCACTGGCAAGAAAGTTATGCTGCATAAAGTCCTGTCTCAAATGGAACAATGTTTGACAAAACTGCACCACAACAAGCAAACGCCAGCGCAACTGATGAAATAACACTCAAAGTTCCTATCCTTGACCAGTGTCGCCACCTACCAACGTACTAAATACACCAGTACTCACGTCAAACAAAATCTGCTGCATTTTATTGAAAATCTGCCTCGCTTATGCAGTGCTATCAGTCTGCAATGTGGTCAGAAAAATGCAGAGGATGTGGAAAGTGTATGACCCTAAGCCTGTGAGTGACCACAATTAACAGTCAGATTCATATTGAAACAATCTAGCAGTGTTCATTTCAAAAGTCCAAAATTCCATACGTGAAACCATTTGATATGGCATTTATGTCAATGAAGTACGAGGTCCAGTCCGCTGCATTTGGTATTCGCAGGAGTTAGTTAATGCGGTTAGCGGCAGTCCTGTCAGCATAGCATTCCCATGGTCCAATCTTAATATTACAAATACATGCAAATGCATTTTGGTCATATCTACAGGGACTGACCGAGGTCAGTGACACTGTCCAGTGGCTCAACTACAGTGGACACTGTCTAGAAGGACTTGATCATAGGTGTCTTCAAACAATTCCATCATGGTCTTTCCTAGTTTTGCTACTAAACCATCAGTGATATTTCTTCTCTCACATCTCTGCATCTTACCCATCATGCAATATGTTCCGTTGCCACAGGGTATTTGTCTCAATGCTAGCAGTGTGAATAGTAATATCGCTACTGTACATTGAGAAGTAAACTTGCAGATATCTGATAAGGGTGGACTATAGATAGATGATCAATTGGTTCTCTCACTGACCATAGATTTCTTGGTCAACATGTCATGTGATATTTGTAATTTCATGTTTGTATTCAGTCTTGTCAAATCTTAACAAAAAATGTTTGGTTTGTTTATGATTTGCATACAAATACGAATACATTTATTTCAGGTAAAAAAACATAAACAGTTGATACATACACATAAAAACCTTTAAAAGGTAAATATATTAAACAATGAATAGATAAAAATTAAATAAGGTTATAAGTTAGATAAATGTAAAAGTGTAGTATAACACTTACAATAATGAGTTATATATATGATTGTAAAATAAATTTGTAATTTATACATGTAAATAAACACCATTTAAAATAAAAAAGTTTAAAACTGAATGGATAAAAAAATTGATGTTATATAAACGAATCAATAACTTTAAAAAATTCATACTTCCAATCAATATTTAATTAATTACAATAATGATAATTATTAACTGTTGATAATTTTGACTGTACAATTTTTGTTTACTTAAATATGCATGGGTAAATTTATTACACATTAATTTACATCATGACCCTCATTTTTGATAACCAAACACAAATAAAATGCACTTGCCTAATCCAATTAACAATACTAGTAAATAACTGCATGTTCTCGCATATCTTCAGCCAATACTTCCAACCATATAATTAGCTGACATCATATTTGATATACCTCATAATCCTGGGAGAGTCATAACGACAACAGCAGTTGAAAAATGAAATTATGTCGGTGCTGAACCCAAACCAAGAGGTCGCTAACAAACACAGTCATTGTGTGACATGTCCGTGTTATTTGCATTGTGACATGCAAGTCCTCTGTGGGACATATCATGATTACAAGACACACAAACAGTTCATCATTCTGAAAGCTTTCTGTTTCTCCTCAAAACAATCCTCCGCAACCGCTTTCTGTTGTTGTTACAGATGAACAACAGTTTTTGGGTAATACCGGGGAGAGGACGGGTCCAACCCAACAACCCGATGTGTAAACAGTAATAATAACATCGTTTTTATCTCAGACATACAATAATATCTTCTTGTTCTTCCAGTAAATGTTCACAACCAGCACATTGATTATTCTGGCTTTGTAAGATGAGATCCTAAATCAGTGAGACAGGTTTTCCATTTCTCTGCATGGGATCTTGTCCTTCACCTGGCATAGATACCAGACAGAAGGCTTTTAGTGTCTGGTCTGAAAGACACAGGCAATGTGGGGTGAACAATCTCACTTAACCGACTCTCTCTCTCTCTCTCTCTCTCTCTCTCTTCTCTCTGTCTCTTCTCTCTCTCTCTCTGCTCTCTCTCTCTCTCTTCTCTCTCTCTCTCTCTCTCTCTCTCTCTCTCTCTCTCTCTCTCTCTCTCTCTCTCTCTCTCTCTTCTCTCTCTCTCTCTCTCTCTCTCTCTCTCTCTCTCTCTCTCTCTCTCTCTCTCTCTCTCTCTCTCTCTCTCTCTCTCTCTCTCAAGAAGACTTTGAGCTGGCTTTTGAATGTTTTCCATGTGAGGGACTAAAAAGTACTGTCACCTCACAGAGTCTGGGTAATCAGTAAACAACTGCAAATTTGTATTTCTGAGAATTTTTGTGTGAATATAAGTTTAATACTTAATAGTTTTAACAGTATAATATTATCTAATAAAAGTTTATCCTTATTTTAGTTTTTACTTCATTGTTGGCCTGAGAGCCAACCAGACAGAGCATTAATTCAACAGGCATAAAACAAGTTCTGTCACCTCACAGAGCCGAGGTAATTGAGGCTAATACAGCACTGAACTATTGCTAAGGACTGTAACCACATTTGACAGGTCCTCCAAACAACTGTAACCATTTCATCAATGAACCATAGCATAAATATACATGCATAAAACAGTATACACTTTATAAATATACATGCATAAAACAGTATACACTTTATAAATGTACATGCATAAAACAGTATACACTTTATAAATGTACATGCATAAAAACAGTGTACACTTTATAAATGTACATGCATAAAACAGTATACACTTTATAAATGTACATGCATAAAAACAGTGTACACTTTATAAATATACATGCATAAAAACAGTGTACACTTTTATAAATATACATGCATAAAAACAGTGTACACTTTATAAATGTACATGCATAAAACAGTATACACTTTATAAATGTACATGCATAAAAACAGTGTACACTTTATAAATATACATGCATAAACACAGTGTACACTTTATAAATATACATGCATAAAAACAGTGTACACTTTATAAATATATATGCATAAAAACAGTGTACACTTTATAAATATACATGCATAAAAACAGTGTACACTTTATAAATATACATGCATAAAAACAGTGTACACTTTATAAATATACATGCATAAAAACAGTGTACACTTTATAAATATACATGCATAAAACAGTGTACACTTTATAAATATACATGCATAAAAACACTATATACTTTTTTTTTAAACATTACATGGCCATTACTCACTGGAGCAACAATTCTGACATATCGTATATGCACTAATTGACATGCTCTGGATAATGTCAATTCTAGTCAGAATGCTAAATGTAGCCTTATATCGCAATGACCCGCAAGTATATATAACCTTAGCTGACTTGCTGGGTCTGTATTTGTAATGGCCTACC
>JAODUO010000299.1:80000-95000 GCA_025642075.2 Ridgeia piscesae
GTAACCAACACTACTAACACCATGCGTGATCAGTAACCAACACTACTAACACCATGCGTGATCACTGTAACCAACACTACTAACACCATGCGTGATCACTGTAACCAACACTACTAACACCTTTGCGTGATCATTAAAAATTAAAAAGGTGTTTCCTTCCAAATCCACAAACCCTCGTAACTGCCCGGTTTAAAAGCAATCTTGATCAGTAAAACCCTGCAAGCCCCCAATCAAGATCACTGCCAAAATTCACCAGCGTGATCACGTCCGGCACAAACTAACCCAACCGTATCGTCTGTAAAGCAACAAAAACTAAACCATGCTTCATGTCCAACACTACTAACACCATGCACACTGTAAGGAAGATACTAATACCATTTGTTTTATTGTTTGGGAACACTTCCCCGGGACCTGAAAACATAGGTAACAGGGGGATGAGAAAAAACTAAAAGGTGATCATTAAAACATAGTTTAAGGAGGTGGATCTTTTAAAATTAAAATGGGATCACTGAAAAAATAGTGCCCCTGGGTGGGCAGGTTTAATTAAGGATTAACCCATGGTGATACTGTAACCAACACACTAACCCCATGCGTGCACTGTCCCTCAAAAATGCGTGATCATGAACCAACACTACTAACACATGCGTGATCATGTAACCAACACTATTAACCATGCGTATCACTGAAACCAACTACTAACAATGGTGATCTGTAAAAACTCAAAAATTTTGTGATCACTGAAACCAAATACTAACATGCTATCACTGTAACTAAACTACTAACACCATGTGTGACATGTCCAACATATAACACCTGTGTACACTGAACAACATATAACACAGGGGATCACTGTAACCAACACTACTAACACCATGTGTGATCACTGTAACCAACACTACTAACACCATGTGTGATCACTGTAACCAACACTACTAACACCATGTGTGATCACTGTAACCAACACTACTAACACCATGTGTGATCACTGTAACCAACACTACTAACACCATGCGTGATCACTGTAACCAACACTACTAACACCATGTGTGATCACTGTAACCAACACTACTAACACCATGCGTGATCACTGTAACCAACACTACTAACACCATGCGTGATCACTGTAACCAACACTACTAACACCATGCGTGATCACTGTAACCAACACTACTAACACCATGCGTGATCACTGTAACCAACACTACTAACACCATGCGTGATCACTGTAACCAACACTACTAACACCATGCGTGATCACTGTAACCAACACTACTAACACCATGTGTGATCACTGTAACCAACACTACTAACACCATGCGTGATCACTGTAACCAACACTACTAACACCATGCGTGATCACTGTAACCAACACTACTAACACCATGTGTGATCACTGTAACCAACACTACTAACACCATGCGTGATCACTGTAACCAACACTACTAACACCATGTGTGATCACTGTAACCAACACTACTAACACCATGCGTGATCACTGTAACCAACACTACTAACACCATGCGTGATCACTGTAACCAACACTACTAACACCATGCATGATCACTGTAACCAACACTACTAACACCATGCGTGATCACTGTAACCAACACTACTAACACCATGCGTGATCACTGTAACCAACACTACTAACACCATGCGTGATCACTGTAACCAACACTACTAACACCATGCGTGATCACTGTAACCAACACTACTAACACCATGCGTGATCACTGTAACCAACACTACTAACACCATGCGTGATCACTGTAACCAACACTACTAACACCATGCGTGATCACTGTAGCTCAACCAAATACCAAATATTCATATCAACTGCGATAATTTTAAGTTAAAGAAACATTACTTCACATGTGATCCTCTATCACACATACAAATATGGTTACTATAATTCATCCATATACTACCTCCAAATATCAAATAAAGTCATATTTATGACACCACATATGTCTACAAAATAGATTCAGGGGTGTCTATGTGAAATAAGAATACATTATGTAAATTATTACAGTATGACAATATATGTGTTACATAACATCACGAATCATGATCACAAAACATATGACACCATCTCCAAATGTAATGAAAACTAAAGACTATAATTAAAT
Source organism: Ridgeia piscesae (assembly GCA_025642075.2). Classification (NCBI taxonomy): domain Eukaryota; kingdom Metazoa; phylum Annelida; class Polychaeta; order Sabellida; family Siboglinidae; genus Ridgeia; species Ridgeia piscesae. The sequence continues at coordinate 82,130 of JAODUO010000299.1, forward strand.
GAAAAATACTACTACAATAACGTCAACCTTGACCACTACAACACAATAAAATTCGATCACACAGAAACACAATCAGATACAATCTCTACAACTCAATCAACCGGGAACGGTCTCCTATAATGCAGCCAAATATGATCACTATAACACACCCCAATACAATCACATTCAACCAAACATTAACACCAAATATCAAATGTCACTATCACGCATAACTCAACACAAGCTCAACCTGAATATAGTATATTACTCCTATCACCACCGCCTCTGCAATATCCCATTCCTTTTCCCTGGGTAGACCTGAGTTTCGAGCGAGAACAGCCGTGTAATTGCACAACAGGGAATAAGCCAAAACACGTTTTATGTCAATAATGAGATTTGTGAGTGGAGCATAAAATGACCATTGCGGGCCGGTGACAAAGGCTCGAAATTACATCAAAGTGTCAGTCATCAAGGACACGTCTGTGTTCTAGTACCAGGCAAATGGGAATCAATAACAGCAAATATGCCAGCTAAATTACTAAATACAATGCGATGAAGTCCTCAAAAGCATTTGTTTCAAAGTAATGAGAGGTTAAATTGATCAGAATTAATTAAAGCAAACTGCATAAATGACACAAGTTTGTCACCAAAAAAATAAGCTATCCCAATGTATAGACCTGCTGCAACTTTGGCCATCTCCAATTTACTGACATGAATCTGTTCGTTTGGATCTTTGCAGGGAAAACTGCATCAGTTGTGATCTTCATCATTTGACTGCTGTCATTCATAAACCCTTCCCGTGAGGTCAGTTATACATATCCAGGGCTCAAGCACAGAGACAAATCAACTCAAAACTGTGGCAAGCATTTCTGCAGGGAATGAATCAGAATGACAAAATGTACTCGACACTGATTACAACACATCTCAAGTTTACCCCTTGAAACCTGCTTGCTAATACTTGTCACACAGGCACTGGAACCTGCTTGCTAATACTTGTCACACGGGCACTGGAACCTGCTTGCTAATACTTGTCACACAGGCACTGGAACCTGCTTGCTAATACTTGTCACACGGGCACTGGAACCTGCTTGCTAATACTTGTCACACGGGCACTGGAACCTGCTTGCTAATACTTGTCACACGGGCACTGGAACCTGCTTGCTAACACTTGTCACACGGGCACTGGAACATGCTTGCTAACACTTGTCACACGGGCACTGGAACCTGCTTGCTAACACTTGTCACACGGGCACTGGAACCTGCTTGCTAATACTTGTCACACGGGCACTGGAACATGCTTGCTAATACTTGTCACACGGGCACTGGAACCTGCTTGCTAACACTTGTCACAGGGCACTGGAACTGCTTGCTAACACTTGTCACACGGGCACTGGAACATGCTTGCTAATACTTGTCACACGGGCACTGGAACATGCTTGCTAACACTTGTCACACGGGCACTGGAACATGCTTGCTAATACTTGTCACACGGGCACTGGAACATGCTTGCTAATACTTGTCACACGAGCACTGGAACATGCTTGCTAATACTTGTCACACGGGCACTGGAACATGCTTGCTAATACTTGTCACACGGGCACTGGAACATGCTTGCTAATACTTGTCACACGGGCACTGGAACATGCTTGCTAATACTTGTCACACGGGCACTGGAACATGCTTGCTAATACTTGTCACACGGGCACTGGAACATGCTTGCTAACACTTGTCACACGGGCACTGGAACATGCTTGCTAACACTTGTCACACGGGCACTGGAACATGCTTGCTAATACTTGTCACACGGGCACTGGAACATGCTTGCTAATACTTGTCACACGGGCACTGGAACATGCTTGCTAATACTTGTCACACGGCACTGGAACATGCTTGCTAATACTTGTCACACGGGCACTGGAACATGCTTGCTAACACTTGTCACACGGGCACTGGAACATGCTTGCTAACACTTGTCACACGGGCACTGGAACATGCTTGCTAATACTTGTCACACGGGCACTGGAACATGCTTGCTAACACTTGTCACACGGGCACTGGAACATGCTTGCTAATACTTGTCACACGGGCACTGGAACATGCTTGCTAATACTTGTCACACGGGCACTGGAACATGCTTGCTAATACTTGTCACATGGGCACTGGAACATGCTTGCTAATACTTGTCACATGGGCACTGGAATGCCTCGAGACTGCTGGGATGAGGTTCACTATCTGCACCCTCATTGAGTAAACCAACTTCAGGCTGGGCAGAAACCCTGAATACAACCCTTGGCAAAAATATTAGGGACTAAACGTACCTTCAGCCACCACTAAACTTAACGAGGGGCTTTTTTTAAAGTTAATTTTCAAAAAGAATAAAACAAAATTATTAAAAGCATTATTTAACAGGAAGCATATTTCCAAAGTGACTGTTCGGTCAGTGTTCTTGCTTTATGAGTAATTAATGACACAGAGAATAATTTGTTCTGAACACACCATAATATTAATACATTTTACAGTAATTAAAAAACAGAACATTACTTTTTACCATATCTTTAAAGTCAATATTCAACAATTTATTTTACTATACATAATCGAACACAGTTTACAGTTTCACATGTTTGTCATATGAACTTTCTACCACACATTTTACAGTAATTAATAAAAAACATGTTATTTACCCGGAAACACATTTCCCAAGTGATGGCTTAGTTGGCATTTTTGCTTCACCGTTGATTGGTCATAAAAATATTTATTCAGTTCGAGTGTTATTATCGGTGACAGGGATGGTGCATTAGAACTACAACCAGCGACACGACCACGCCGTTCCACCAACACGCCCCCAAGGGACTCAATCATGCGAGACTGTGGCGGTATTGACATTGATCGGAGCAAGTGCTCTGGGCGAGACACGCTATCATGCAATGTCTGTCAGTCACCACCCAGGAGCCATTGTCTCCGAAGTATATTATTAACAAACTTGTGTCGCACGGAATGGCCACCGGGGGCCCGTTAGTGCGACGGTATGCAAATGTCTTCGTCGGCGTGCGGACACATTGGTCGGTCCGGCCGGCGTGCACACACGTCTGTGTGCACGCGGCCGTGAGATGGTTTATGCCGATGTGTGTTTTATGCGTGTGCTGACAGTAACGCTGGTTTTGTTGGCAATCAGCCATAACCATGGCGACAGGTGCAACCGGGCATGAAGTCGGGGAGCACTGAAGCTTTCACGGTACACGCCCACAACAAAGTGGCTGTGAACACGGTTTGTCAATATCTGACTTGTAGTCTGACGTGCCAATATTGACACGTCAGGTGACATGTCAATCTATCTGACATGTCATATGACACATCATGTGACGTGTCAACTGACATGTGACCTGGTATGTCATATGACATGTCACTTGACGTATTACCTGACATGTCTTCCCATACAGTGTCTACCATGTCATGACATTTAAATAAAAAAAAATACTTATATATTTATTTATTTTACTCTTTTATATTATATCTATACATGTGTATTATGTTGAATGTTTATATTAACTTCCATTGTGCATTTTCTTGTATTGCACAGCAGTATTACTATATAAATATGGTGCTATATAAATCAATAAACATTTACATAAATCAATAAACATTTACATGTGACATGTCATATCATGTGACCTATTACATCTTCTGACATGTCATCGGAAATGCCAAAACAAGTCTCAGTTTTCACGCAATATTCGCCCTAACAGGCTGGTCTCCACAAATGCCATAATCAATATCTTATTTATGGACTGTAGTTCTACGAAATGACCAACAGCTTCAACAACAGTGATAAGCACAAGTTTTATTAAACTAATTATGATTTTCAATTTTTTTTATTACACACCATATATATATAATAGATATTGTTCTTGTTAGAATGACTTGAGACACTAAAAATACATGACACACAGTGACATGGTGACACAGATACAGATACAGTGACACAGTATTGTGACATGGTGACACAGACACTGCTACAGTGACACCGGTTTATGGCATGGTGACACAGACACAGATAGTGACACAAGGACAACATGTACTGAGTCACTAGTGACACACTCACAGTGACACTGACACAGTCTGTAATGAAACACTGGCAGTAGGGACAGTCAGTAGAGACACAGTGACACAGGCAGTCAGTAGAGACACAGTGACACATGACCAGCCTGTAGTGACACATGACACGACTGAGTGATGGTGACAGGCCATTTTTTGGCTGGCTGGCAATCAGCGTTTGTGCGGCTGTAACGGCACCGACACACCAGCGTTCGTTTAATTTTCTCCAGAATTAGAACGGACAGCATGCCTTATGACACTGGGACGTGTCGCGTGTCGACGCTATTTATGACATCACAAGCTCCCGCCATCACCGTCACCAGCGCCCACACCGTCGCTAATGTGACGCGAATGACGCGACAGCCGCCAATCAAGGGGTGGGTGTATTACACTGCACCCAGTCATGCAAACAAGAAAGTGTTTTACAACGTCGAAGCGTAGTGACATTTGCAATCGCGCAAAGGATGGGACGATGAGACGCGTGGAATGAGACACAGCCAATCAGACGTGTCGACCGGCGACATCGTCCTGCCGCCGTGGAAATGCGACTAGTGGCGGCGCCACCGGTGTGATCAATGTGCCGTCCTGCGGCGTTCAGGCGACAGCTCATTGCCGTCATCGCAACAACAATGCCTATCCCGTCGCAGTCACGCCGTTGTCACGCACCTGGTGTCAGCGCGATGATTACGCTGCGTTAGCGGGTGGCCTCTGAGGGGACACAAACAGGTAGGGATTGCCTTTCAGTTGTCAACTCACCGGGACTGTCACACTGACTGTCACATTTTGTCACAATGCACCATAAATAGACTGGCTCTAAATGATGCTGATTGAAAGCAGGTGATAAGGCTCTGGCTGTGACAGACACTGAAAGAACCAGGGCACTACTGCACTAATGGGACATACCTAGCATCTCTATAATCAATGACACTTCACCAGACAGCAACCCATGTACCTACACTAAATATGATAATTTTAATTACGTACATCACAGAAGGATCTGAATGTCAGATTGGCGATTTGGTGCCTATCCATCTTCGCCATCCGCTAATTACCGATGGCGTGATAGCATTACCGAGATTGTATCCACAAAATAGAGTGGGAATTACGTAAGGTCATGTGACAAACCAAATATATAACACAGTCCAGGTATCTATAAAACATGACACAAAATAAACATTTCTCAGTCAGGAATCTCCATAGACAAAAACATGAAAAGTCTTAAACATATCATCTGTTGTGACTGACTTTCATATCAATCTTCTGACATCTTATAAAATATAGTTACACAGAGGATGAATGACGTGCTGGCATGGAGACCCCTACGATCATTGATAGCAAAACCTTTGCGTGTGACCAGTGACAAGGAAGACAATATGCCACACGGCATGGAATTCACTGTGTGTGATAGATGTGTAGCCAGCAACTAATAGCACTATGCACAGAGAAATCTAGAAAGTCTGAGGATTATTCCCAGCGACACGGTGATAGAATGATCTAGAATTCCCACCAAACAAGCATCACACTGTGTCAAACGTAAAACGCAAATAATGCCACTTAACGTGACTGACAATTCCGTTTAATTATTCACCAATCAAACTGACATGTTTATAGTACGTTAACATAATAATAAAACATAGCACAATGTTAATATAAGTGTAGTTAATAAGTAGATTTTTTCTTTCATGCATCACCATGGAAACATGCATCATTTTGTATCAGGCATAAAGCAGGCATAATGTTACGGGTCCACTCAATGAACTGGAGAACGCATAAATAAAATCATTTATGCTGGTGCCCTCATTTGGTGTCTCTGTCTGCTGATGGGATGACTTACTATTTATTAATGAGGCACACCAGTGGGAACACGTCCCGGGGGAGGGAGGGAATGACAATTAAGGGTGACCCCCATTAGTGATGTCTTGCAATTAGGCAGTCATTGGGTCAAGAGCCTTGGGGTTAAATGGTAGGTTATTTCTAATGGAATATCACAGCTCAATGCTGTCATCTCCAGGGTTGTCATGGTGACTGGGCAGTCTCGATCATACATGCAGAAAAAAGGTTGGGGTACACAGCATACAAACTTGTATCATAATGACTGTACATTTGGATACTGTTTACATTATTTCTGCAGACACCTTCATCAACTTACACCTGGCTACTGCGACACACCAAGACGCAAAAGAGCAAGCAATTTATACATTTTACACTGCATTTTACTGACATCGTAACTTTTATGAAGGGTTTTTTATTATTATTATGGTTGATAATTTAATTATTTTAGGTGTCTGGATTGTGTGGTCATTGTACTGGCCTAGGTGTATATTTGTAAAAAAAAGATAGTCATGGATTTATGTCTCAATTTTTTGCTTTTGGTAGTAATCATGGATTGATGGTAAACACCAGGGAAGACTCTAAAGAAAGTTAATTTTATACAATGTCATAATTTAGCTCTTTTGGGAAAAATGGCAGATTTTGATAACTAATATCTCTTTTTTAATAATATAAATTTAGCGTCACATACACATATATGAAAAATATATATATATATATATAATATATATATAAAATTATATATATATATATATATATATATATATTTTATATATATTTTTGTAAAAATTAATAAAAAAAAAAAAAAAAATTGTCATAAGTAAAACCTCTGCATGGTCTGGTAAAAAGAGTGGTTTAAATTTTCCTAATTCATATTATATTTATTTCACAACATTCTTGAGACTATAATAAACATAAGAAACCTTTCCCAAAATTTGCCTTTTTCATTAAATTTTTCAATTCCTTTTTTGGCAAAAAAATGCCAAAAAGGTTTAGGCCCTGGGAAAAATGATTCCCAAATTATTTTAAACCCCTGTTTGGTCCAGTTTTAATAATTCCAAAAATTAAAGTTTGGGAAGGAAAAAATTTAAAACCAAAAACATCCCAAAAATGGCCTTTAAAAAAAACTTATAACCCTTTTAGTACTGCCCAAAATCAAGGCGGGTTTTGAAACATTTTAATTAATTAATGGGGAAATTCTTCTATTTCCCCTTAATTTTTAAAAAACAAGGGGGAAAAAATTTAATTGGGGGGTTTAGGGAATTTAAAACATTAAATAATAAAATAATAATAAAAATTTAAAAAAATTAAAAAAAAATATAAATATTAATATTATTATTTTAAAAAATAAATAATTTATTATATATATATATATATAAAAATATATATATATATATATATATATATATATATATATAAAATTTTATTAATAATTTATTTTATTATTTTAAATATAATTATAATTTAATTTTTTTATTTAATTTTTAATTAAATTTCCCCCTTAAAGAAACATTTTTATTAAAGTGGAAAAAGGGTTTTTGGGAAATTATTTTCGCCAGGTTGAGTTAATCTATGAAATGATAATCAGTAACCGCCGTCGGTGACTCATTGTGTCACTGTGACGTAAGTAAGGTAGGTAAGTATTGATTAGAGGCAGGTGTTTGTATCGCTGGTATGTTCCATTACCCACGATGCACTTGGACAGTCATTAGTAACATGCAGTTAGCCAAATCAGTGGTTAGAATGAGGGACTGTTGAGCATCAGTTTTGCGATGAAAGCCAGTGACGTATTTCTGTACATTTTGTTTGACGTAAAAAAGGAATTGCTAACACCATTCTGGACATGCAAAAGGCAAATTTGGCAGACAGTATGTCTTCAGCGTTTTTATTATAGTCTCAAGAATGTTGTGAAATAAATATAATATGAATTAGGATTAGATCCACTCTTTTTCCAAAATAAAATTTTAAAAAAATAATTTAATATATTTTTATAAAATATATATATATATAAAATATATATATATATATATATATATATTATATATATATATATTATATATATATATATATATATTTAAAAATATATATATATATTTTTTTAATATTAGTTATCAAAATCTGCCATTTTTCCCAAAAGAGCTAAATTATGACATTGTATAAAATTAACTTTCTTTAGAGTCTTCCCTGGTGTTTACCATCAATCCATGATTACTACCAAAAGCAAAAAATTGAGACATAAATCCATGACTATCTTTTTTTTACAAATATACACCTAGACCAGTACAATGACCACACACATCCAGACACCTAAAATAATTAAATTATCAACCATAATAATAATAAAATACCGTACATAAAAGTTACGATGTCAGTAAAATGCAGTGTAAAATGTATAAATTGCTTGCTCTTTTGCGTCTTGGTGTGTCGCAGTAGCCAGGTGTAAGTTGATGAAGGTGTCTGCAGAAATAATGTAAACAGTATCCAAATGTACAGTCATTATGATACAAGTTTGTATGCTGTGTACACCAACCTTTTTTCTGCATGTATGATCGAGACTGCCCAGTCACCATGACAACCCCCAATGGAAAAAAAAAAATTTTACCCAAAGCCAAATTTAAAAACCCCTAATGGGGGTCACCCTTAATTGTCATTCCCTCCCTCCCCCGGGACGTGTTCCCACTGGTGTGCCTCATTAATAAATAGTAAGTCATCCCATCAGCAGACAGAGACACCAAATGAGGGCACCAGCATAAATGATTTTATTTATGCGTTCTCCAGTTCATTGAGTGGACCCGTAACATTATGCCTGCTTTATGCCTGATACAAAATGATGCATGTTTCCATGGTGATGCATGAAAGAAAAAATCTACTTATTAACTACACTTATATTAACATTGTGCTATGTTTTATTATTATGTTAACGTACTATAAACATGTCAGTTTGATTGGTGAATAATTAAACGGAATTGTCAGTCACGTTAAGTGGCATTATTTGCTTTTACGTTTGACACAGTGTGATGCTTGTTTGGTGGGAATTCTAGATCATTCTATCACCGTGTCGCTGGGAATAATCCTCAGACTTTCTAGATTTCTCTGTGCATAGTGCTATTAGTTGCTGGCTACACATCTATCACACACAGTGAATTCCCTGCCGTGTGGCATATTGTCTTCCTTGTCACTGGTCACACGCAAAGGTTTTGCTATCAATGATCGTAGGGGTCTCCATGCCAGCACGTCATTCATCCTCTGTGTAACTATATTTTATAAGATGTCAGAAGATTGATATGAAAGTCAGTCACAACAGATGATATGTTTAAGACTTTTCATGTTTTTGTCTATGGAGATTCCTGACTGAGAAATGTTTATTTTGTGTCATGTTTTATAGATACCTGGACTGTGTTATATATTTGGTTTGTCACATGACCTTACGTAATTCCCACTCTATTTTGTGGATACAATCTCGGTAATGCTATCACGCCATCGGTAATTAGCGGATGGCGAAGATGGATAGGCACCAAATCGCCAATCTGACATTCAGATCCTTCTGTGATGTACGTAATTAAAATTATCATATTTAGTGTAGGTACATGGGGGTTTGCTGTCTTTTTGGTGCAGGTTTTCCCCTTTGGATTTTTTTTTTTAAAAAAAGAAAAGCCTTTAGAGCCAGTCTATTTATGGTGCATTGTGACAAAATGTGACAGTCAGTGTGACAGTCCCGGTGAGTTGACAACTGAAAGGCAATCCCTACCTGTTTGTGTCCCCTCAGAGGCCACCCGCTAACGCAGCGTAATCATCGCGCTGACACCAGGTGCGTGACGACGGCGTGACTGCGACAGGATAGGCATTGTTGTTGCGATGACGGCAATGAGCTGTCGCCTGAACGCCGCAGGACGGCACATTGATCACACCGGTGGCGCCGCCACTAGTCGCATTTCCACGGCGGCAGGACGATGTCGCCAGTCGACACGTCTGATTGGCTGTGTCTCATTCCACGCGTCTCATCGTCCCATCCTTTGCGCGATTGCAAATGTCACTACGCTTCGACGTTGTAAAACACTTTCTTGTTTGCATGACTGGGTGCAGTGTAATACACCCACCCCTTGATTGGCGGCTGTCGCGTCATTCGAGTCACATTAGCGACGGTGTGGGCGCTGGTGACGGTGATGGCGGGAGCTTGTGATGTCATAAATAGCGTCGACACGCGACACGTCCCAGTGTCATAAGGCATGCTGTCCGTTCTAATTCTGGAGAAAATTAAACGAACGCTGGTGTGTCGGTGCCGTTACAGCCGCACAAACGCTGATTGCCAGCCAGCCAAAAATGGCCTGTCACCATCACTCAGTCGTGTCATGTGTCACTACAGGCTGGTCATGTGTCACTGTGTCTCTACTGACTGCCTGTGTCACTGTGTCTCTACTGACTGTCCCTACTGCCAGTGTTTCATTACAGACTGTGTCAGTGTCACTGTGAGTGTGTCACTAGTGACTCAGTACATGTTGTCCTTTGTCAATCTTTCTTTCCCTCCCAAAAGGTGTACTTAATGTTTGAATTCAAATATTTATTATTTATCTGTGTCACCATGTCACTGTGTGTCATGTATTTTTAGTGTCTCAAGTCATTCTAACAAGAACAATATCTATTATATATATATGGTGTGTAATAAAAAAAAATGAAAATCAAATTAGTTTAATCTTTTTTACCTGTTGTTAACCCATTTGTAGAACTACAGTCCATAAATAAGATATTGATTATGGCATTTGTGGAGACCAGCCTGTTAGGGCGAATATTGCGTGAAAACTGAGACTTGTTTTGGCATTTCCGATGACATGTCAGAAGATGTAATAGGTCACATGATATGACATGTCACATGTAAATGTTTATTGATTTATGTAAATGTTTATTGATTTATATAGCACCATATTTATATAGTAATACTGCTGTGCAATACAAGAAAATGCACAATGGAAGTTAATATAAACATTCAACATAATACACATGTATAGATATAATATAAAAGAGTAAAATAAATAAATATATAAGTTTTTTTTTTTAAATTGAAATGTCATGACATGGTAGACACTGTATAGGAAGACATGTCAGGTAATACGTCAAGTGACATGTCATATGACATACCAGGTCACATGTCAGTTGACACGTCACATGATGTGTCATATGACATGTCAGATAGATTGACATGTCACCTGACGTGTCAATATTGGCACGTCAGACTACAAGTCAGATATTGACAAGCCGTGTTCACAGCCACTTTGTTGGGGCGTGTACCGTGAAAGCTTCAGTGCTCCCCGACTTCATGCCCGGTTGCACCTGTCGCCATGGTTATGGCTGATTGCCAACAAAACCAGCGTTACTGTCAGCACAGCATAAAACACACATCGGCATAAACCATCTCACGGCCGCGTGCACACAGACGTGTGTGCACGCCGGCCGGACCGACCAATGTGTCCGCACGCCGACGAAGACATTTGCATACCGTCGCACTAACGGGCCCCCGGTGGCCATTCCGTGCGACACAAGTTTGTTAATAATATACTTCGGAGACAATGGCTCCTGGGTGGTGACTGACAGACATTGCATGATAGCGTGTCTCGCCCAGAGCACTTGCTCCGATCAATGTCAATACCGCCACAGTCTCGCATGATTGAGTCCCTTGGGGGCGTGTTGGTGGAACGGCGTGGTCGTGTCGCTGGTTGTAGTTCTAATGCACCATCCCTGTCACCGATAATAACACTCGAACTGAATAAATATTTTTATGACCAATCAACGGTGAAGCAAAAATGCCAACTAAGCCATCACTTGGGAAATGTGTTTCCGGGTTAAAATTAAACAAAATTTTTTTTTGACAAACATGTGAAACTGTAAACTGTGTTCGATTAGTATAGTAAAATAAATTGTTGAATATTGACTTTAAAGATATGGTAAAAAGTAATGTTCTGTTTTTTAATTACTGTAAAATGTATTAATATTATGGTGTGTTCAGAACAAATTATTCTCTGTGTCATTAATTACCTCCCCTAAAAGCCAAAAGGAAAAAAAAAATTTTTTTTTATTCTTTTTGAAAATTCTTTAAAAAAACCTAAATATGATAATTTTAATTACGTACATCACAGAAGGATCTGAATGTCAGATTGGCGATTTGGTGCCTATCCATCTTCGCCATCCGCTAATTACCGATGGCGTGATAGCATTACCGAGATTGTATCCACAAAATAGAGTGGGAATTACGTAAGGTCATGTGACAAACCAAATATATAACACAGTCCAGGTATCTATAAAACATGACACAAAATAAACATTTCTCAGTCAGGAATCTCCATAGACAAAAACATGAAAAGTCTTAAACATATCATCTGTTGTGACTGACTTTCATATCAATCTTCTGACATCTTATAAAATATAGTTACACAGAGGATGAATGACGTGCTGGCATGGAGACCCCTACGATCATTGATAGCAAAACCTTTGCGTGTGACCAGTGACAAGGAAGACAATATGCCACACGGCAGGGAATTCACTGTGTGTGATAGATGTGTAGCCAGCAACTAATAGCACTATGCACAGAGAAATCTAGAAAGTCTGAGGATTATTCCCAGCGACACGGTGATAGAATGATCTAGAATTCCCACCAAACAAGCATCACACTGTGTCAAACGTAAAATGCAAATAATGCCACTTAACGTGACTGACAATTCCGTTTAATTATTCACCAATCAAACTGACATGTTTATAGTACGTTAACATAATAATGAAACATAGCACAATGTTAATATAAGTGTAGTTAATAAGATGATTTTTTTCTTTCATGCATCACCATGGAAACATGCATCATTTTGTATCAGGCATAAAGCAGGCATAATGTTACGGGTCCACTCAATGAACTGGAGAACGCATAAATAAAATCATTTATGCTGGTGCCCTCATTTGGTGTCTCTGTCTGCTGATGGGATGACTT
>JAODUO010000299.1:100000-120000 GCA_025642075.2 Ridgeia piscesae
CATATTCTCTATGTGTTCGTGCGGCTCTTGTGGTATGCACACATGGAGGGGAAGATCCTACGTACGTCGGACGGGAGCAAGGTGCGTAACGCGCTGTTTCTCGTCTGTTGTGCCCTGTTTGCCACCAGCATGGCGATGCCGATCATGTGCTGGCGATCTCGCCCGTCCAGTCACCTCACCGATGCACTAGTCCAGAATGCATCTCTCTTCCTGTTCAATAATGACAACTTTGACGTCGCCCGTCTACCCAACTACGATGTCAGCCAGCTAGTGCTGGACGAGGGCAGGGACTTCCGTCACCCGTCCCTCATCCCCAGCCTACTCCAAGTGACGAATGCTGGACCCTCAGGGGTCAAGGCCACTTTCCAATGTCGTCCACACATGAATGTTACCTTCAGCCCGCAAGAGTGTCGCAACAGCACGAGCCTGATGTTCAGATTTGTCTACCAGAAGAAGATTGCAGCCTGTCCGTATGGCACGATTCGATATAATTTTGCAACAGTAACAAAAGGGCAAAATCTTCCACCGAATGGAACGTGTGTTGAAGCAGAGAAGGAAATAAGTTGGAGTCTGTATTACTTATACGTGATGCCGCAAGTTCGTGGACGGAAAACACGCATCGTTGTCGATCGTCCTTGGACACGAACCTGCATCTCACCGACGCCATGGTACGACAAACGCATCCATGTGTGTCCTTGACCCTGTCTGTTTCTGCTGCAGCTACTCGTGCTGTTGTCATGGTGACTGCTATAGAAGTGACTCTGTTGTCACGGTTGCAGCTGCGATGCAATCAGTTGTCTTCATGTCATGGTAAACCATTGTCAAGGTTACCGTTGCCACGGAATGTGCTGTTTCATGGCTACTGCTGCTATGGAATCAATCACTGTCATGATTACTGTTGCCACGGGATCTTCTGTTGTCATGGCTACTGCTACTATGGAATTTGTTCTTGTTATGGCTATCATTGCCTCGGAATGTGCTGTTGTCATGGCTACTGCAGACATGGAACATAATGTTGTCAAGGCTATCGTTGTTGCTATGGACACCAGCAATTGAATCCATCATTGTGTATGGAATACTTTTCATAGTGGTGAGTCCTACTATAATCCAGTGTGACGTCTAACTGGACACGACTGTCCATCTCGTCCAGTGTCAACACTTCACTCACCACCCAAGGAGAATGTGCCTTTAAGTGAACAATGGTAGACTGGAGGGGTGCAAACTTGCAGTTGGGTGAATGAACCAGAGATTCATTGGAAGATGGGGATCTTCTTAAAAAACTGTCACCAAAACTTCACAATTTCAGGACCAACTTCTGAATGATTAAGGGAACAGATCCCCAACAAGGGAACAGATTCCCCAACAAGGGAACAGATCCTCAAACCACCTATGTCTGTGGGAAGGCAAGGCGAGTAAGTTACGAGGACAATGAACTAAGCACAGACGTGCCGATATGTAACATATATGCAACTAGTGTTCAGACTTTATCTTTTCCCGGTGGGAACATTAAGTAATGCTGGCCAATGTTACTTTGCACATTGCTGGAAAATAGTTTTTCACAGTCAAGATTCAACCAGACTTAGGTATAAACACATGGTGTGCAATTATTATGACAATCAAACAAGTTGCCGATCAATTCCTGTAACCACAACAACAGCTTTGATCAGATTCACACGCAGCCAACATTTAGGGGTGGTTGCAACAAAATCCCCAAAATGGCTAAAAGTATTATAATGGTTGTCGGGTCATCATCGAGTATTGTGAGGAAATAAATTGCCACAGTAGTGCCACCTAGTGAGTAAAACATATATTAACACAACCTGAAATAGGATTTGTTTACCTTATGACACATTGTTTTTATCTTATAATGTCCTCTTAGAAGTCTACAATATGGCTGTTCTTGTGTGAAAACTCCATGGGTATTTCCACCGAGCAGAGGAACTTATTATGCATTACTGATTCATAACATCAAACAACCTGCAATTACCTTGGAAACGTAACATAAAGCTGTTGCTATCAAGAACTCAAAGGCAAGCTTAAACTTATAATTTTGTTATACAATCCGTTATAGTTCTACACTGTCTTAGGAAAAATACAGACTCACACACACACACGCACACGCACACGCACACGCACACACGCACGCACGCACGCACGTACACACACACACACACACACGCCCACGCATGCGCACAGAGGCCACACACGCACACACGCACAAGTACTCACATGCTGCAGCACAATCTGACTGTAACTATGACATTATGTCTACGCTGACAGTGAGTCCAACACTTATAATATTACAATATGTGCCTATGCATTTTCACACTGATTCAATGCTTGTTATTGTAGAGTATTTATTGTGCTCATTTGTCCAAATTATTTTTCTGTAACTTTCTGCGAATTCTATTTTCATCAGCAAACATACCTCATTGCCAGTAATGAGATATCATCAGACTTGGAGGAATTCAAAGTGGCTTCTGTTACATATTTAACAAAGATTTATTTATTTATTTATTATGGGTTGACAATCTGAGAACACTTCCAGAATGAACATATGAAACGTCCATTTATACAGTGTAACAAAAGATGTTTAACCGCTTATATATGGTTTATTTTCGTCACACTTATATATATATATATAATTTTTATACGTGTGCATTGTTGTCTATTTGTACTATTGTAAACTGTCATAATATTTTGTTTACTGTCGTTACGGTGAATTATGTGCTGGTATTGCATACAAAGCAATATCAGGTGTTATTACGTATATTACAATATTGTAAGCAGTGGTATACTTCTGCAGCAGAAAATAAATCTTCCTTACAGTAATTGTGAGGCTTTTCAATGTGTAATTATATTGTTAGAATAGCACTTTAATACTAACTTTTCAATAACACAGAGCTTGACATTATTTCACATCGGCAATGTCTTCATGACATTCCTAGAGATGCCACAGTAGTGGAGGCAAAATGTCTGACTTTGCTGCAGAGAAACATCTGTAAGTGTCCCCCTTTGAAAATATACAAAACAGTACAAAAACTAAACTTGCCCCACCAGTTCTGGTGAAACAGCAGTTTTATTGCACATATTGTGTCACATGTAATGTGATGTTTATATATATATATACATATATATATATATATATATATATATATATATATATGTATATATATATATATATATATATATATATATATATATATATATATATATATATGTCTAAAGGCAGCTTATGTCGACTAAATATGCATAAAGGTTAGGCAGACCGCTGTTTTTACCAGGCCAAAGCTGGTCTGCATAAGGAGTCAACTGCTGGTTAACTGGACAATAACTTTTACTTTAAAGTTCAAACTGTTAGTGTACATAGCAAAATATAAACACGGAACGGAGACATTGCTGATGATACAATGATACAATGTAACAATCCTTATAGATATAGACATAGCATAACAAACAATCAACAATCAATAAATATATAATTAAAACAACAAAATATTCATCTCACCTGTTGAAAACATTGGACTTGACCCAGCAACAGCTCCATCTAGTGACGAACTCTGACCCTCCAGAGACTGTTCGACATCAGTTGCCTTTGCCCCAATTTCGACAACTTGAACTTGAGGAGGAGTGCCCTAAGACAGAGCAGAAAATGTTGCAGAAACAACGTATCTTTAATTGATGTCAATTTTATTTGCAACCCCAAACGTAATGATGACATGGTACAAAAATTGAAGTAGGCATACACACTTTCACAAAATGATAATGCAAACATACACATAGCAGTAAAGTTAGTACAAGTACGCATACACCTACCGTAAATCCTGTATTACAAGCCGCACCCCTAATTGAAGCCGCACCCCGACTTTTGACCTAAATCCCGAATTTCCTCCGCTCTTTTTGATATCGGCAAAACCCTTATTTAAAGCCGCACCCCGACTTTGAGCCAATACCATTAACTGCGTGCGACATACTGCCGTAGCGCACGCAATTTGGAAACATTTTAACCTGTTTCATAGAAGTCATAACTTTGCTAATAATGATCATAAATGAATAACTGAAAGACTCATTATTGTAATGCATTTATAATTACGACACAGTATGTATTTTAATCGGAATATTACTACGTTAATTTGGAGAAAAAGGGGGGGGAAATAACCACAATTTCACCATGCTATCAGAATATAATTGGGTGGCAGAATGTTCATACATCCAACGAATAAAATGTAGCCACATATTTAAGCTATTTAATGGTGCTAAAATTATTAAATTATGTTAAGAAGTTTTGGTTTTATAGGATTGTATGTAGAACCATGCATAATGCTGGCACCTATAAAATGTAAGCTACCCATCCTCTCCCAGGCCTGTGACGGCTATACTTCAAAGACGCTTCCTTGCCGGCTAGCAACAATGTAATAACTTGGCGTCTCCGCCAGCGTGGGAACGGATGTAACACATGTTTCTCAGACAGTCGTCCCTTAATTAGGCCACCAGCCACCCGTGTTTGTCCAGGCATCGCCCAGGCACAGGGAAGTCGGGGTTACAACATTGTATCTTGACCCAGAAAACAAATGCAATTAACTCGGTCGTCAGTGGCTGGGAAGCCCTGGTAGAGTGTGGTGTTGTTTTGACAATCGGCATGAAGCCTGGCTTTTGTAAACGTGTGAACATTGTTCTTGGAACTGAGATTAAAACTAATGTCAAAACAAAACAGACGGCGTGGGATTGATGCTAACAAAGGACGATGACATAATATTTATTTGCCGGCACGTGCAGCAGCAGCAATGACTCAGACACGGACACACTACACTGAACGACACCATCATGCCATTCGCGATAGCGTTCTTTGACGGCGACAATACTACAATAGTGTTGACAAAGGATTATATTAAGTGTGAAAGGAATTATTTCATCATATTTGATGATGATTGTCTGATGCACGCGGACCCACGGCAACAGTCATGTTGCCAACGTTGAAATGGATACATGAAATGCGCCGCCGAGCCGTTCCTTTCCCCGACCTAGCCAAGGCATTCTTTGACGGCGACGATGAAAGGATCTTGTGGAGTTTAACTGTGACATGTTTTCATATTCTGATCGTTGTCTCTGAACATTTTATGGACATGGGATTTTATTAACAGTGTTATATCATTTGTTTAGCACAAGTAGCAATTGTAATACAATGTGTTATTTATCAAACCGGCTTCGTTTCTTCGGTTAGTTTTTCACGTTTATACTGACAATTTTGTGACCCAGATGTCAATTTGTCTCGGCAAATTACTGTATTTAAAGCCGCACCCCAACTTTGGCGTTTTCGTCCTCATTTTGGCAACACACTACTGTATTAGAAGCCGCGGCTAGTAATACAGGATTTACGGTATTAACCAGGATTGTGATTAATACAAACTAAAACATGTTGAGTTCACTGGCTATGACACAGTCGTACACAGGAGCCACCACAGTAATAACATAATTAACTACTTACATATCTCAGTGTTCATTGTATCTACTAATTTAATAAAATGAATGCATATATCCTTTTAACTAATTCATGTTTCCATCCATTTATTAGCAATTAATATTAATTATTTTTAAAAGCAGTTTTGATATGCCTCCTGAAATATATGTTGTTTAAAAATCATGCTACGAATTTAGTTTACCACTGGCACAGACACCTGACAAAAGGACCCACCAGCTTATAATGTATTTTCGAAAAGACACAAACACCATTGGGTGAGGGAAATTGCCCATGTTTTGACATGGTGGCTGAGACCAGCACCAAACCACAACTGGTCAGCACCAGAGTTCAAACCTCAATCCCTCCAATTAAGTCCAGCACTTAACTGTTCAACAACAGAGACTACACATACAACCATACACTTACTTCCCCAACTCTCCAAAATCTGTATTGTACATGGGAAATCCATATAATGAGAAGGGGTTTGAACTCTGATGACATAACCTTGTGAGATGTATACAGGTGAGGGAATTTGATACCGATAAAAATTGAATGAGTTTCAAACAAAGACATGAAACCAGATGCTCACATTGTCGTTGGTTGCCTTGGTGATACGGGAGGCTGGGGTAAGTACCCTCATCTTCTCGGGCTTCCCTTGTACCTGCTCCAACTCTGTGATCCTAGCACAAAATAACAAGTGTATAATTGTATACATGTAACATGGCAATGTTATGATGAATGTTATCTAATCGTGTTCTTTAAGTTTGTTACATACATAATTAAAAGTTGATATAAAGCCTACCCGGTAACCTATAATTATAATTGTAACTAAGAATAATAATAATTGTAACACATCTATAGTGCCTATGTCCTTGCAAATTCAAGCTCAGAGGTGCAACAAAAAAAATTATTTTGTGTAATCATAAACAGGGACAGGCGAAAGGATCATGGGGTCTAGGGATCATGGGAACATGGGATCATGGGATCATGGGATTATGGGATCATGGGATCATGGGATCATGGGAACATGGGATTGTGGGATCATGGGATCATGGGACTACCAAACAGGTATGGTGGAAAAGCAATTTCAAACAAATATGTTTTGACTTTTTTACAAAAGGTGGCTATAGTTTCAGGAGATTTAATTACAACAGGGGGTTGATTTCAGACTGTTGGCACAGGGAAAGCATGTTTGCCAATGCTGAGCTTAGTTTCAGAAATAAAAATGATCTAAGTGTCCCAGAGATATCAGAGAAATGCAGCAGATTAACTAAGTTTATCGGTTGTTGAGTAGAATGAAGGTGTGGCACAGGTAGGTGACGAGAGCGAGTCCTACCTGCCTCCCCAGGTGATGATGGCCTCGGCCACGAGACACTTGATCTCCACCATGAGGTCCTGCAGCTCAAACAGACTGCAGCCTCCGTCTGACACAACCATAGCAAGACATGTCACAGGCCCTCAAGTCCTTTGGACTATATGTGATTTCAGTGAATCATACTGGCATTACAACATGGGGTGTCAATACAAAATTAAAGAAAATATTATTACAGTTTTTGAAAGAAATAAGTATATACACCATTAAAATGTATTTATGTTGGCACAAATATGCCTTCAGTAGGATTCGATCAAATACAGATTTCTTATGTGGCGCGACAACGTGAAATGCTTGTGCAAAATCAGAAAACTTATAATCCTTTTAAGCTCAATCACATCCAAATATCTTGTGCATTATCTCTTTCCCAAAGATTTGTCAATGCAAAATTTGAGAAAAAGCTACTTTACAGTTTCTGAAAAAAGGCATACAGAAAATGTACCTTTTTTATCCCTTGAAGGCAGTAAAGTATGTTTATAATGATTAAATAAAAAATTAATTTCTCATGCCTAGTGGTAGTACCCTAGTACAATATACTAGGGTACTACCACTAGGCATGAGAAATTAATTTATATGATATGGGAGCGAACGGCAGACGGCACATGGCAGACACAGAGTGATGCCATAAGACCTTTGAACCTTTGGCCCAAAGGACTAACAACATTCTATAGCACCAGGTTACTTCAAGGTGGGAAGGACAGGAGGAGTTATGTGTACATTTGAGTTTAACCAAACTGATGAAGAATGCCAGTCGAAGGAACAAGTTCCAGTTAGCAAGGACACATGCCAAGAGTATGGTGATTTAGGTGCAGAAGAAGCGAAGTTATAATTATGATTACCTGTTGCACAAATATTACATAAATTATATCAAACCACGTCGCAAACAGGTAAGTAAATATGTTTGAGTAATTATAATTTATTTTAACATTGCCTCCTGGTAGATGAGAAAGCAGATTAATAAGCAAGATGAACCAGTTGATCTCACCCTCCTCAGAGAAGATGTACTAACAGTACTGACTGACAGCTGTAGTTTTGTGTGACTTTCTGTTTGTCCAAACATCCTACAGAGCAAAGTGCAATGTCATCCTCACCCCATAAGAGAGTACCCTGACATATGATCCTACCTTGCAGCAGGTCACAGTCCTCCAACAACACTCGGATCTTCTTCTGGAACGCTTCCTTCTCCGCCTGTCAACACCAGCAACAACTTGCAGAGACGTGACACACACAGCCAGCATAACACAGGTGTTTTGAGCAAGAACTGGCAGATACATGGTAAATCAAGAGGAAAACTTACTGTGTTGTCTGATAATGAATGCGTAAATACTAGTCACAAACTAAACAGGTTCTGAAGCATCAGGAAGTAGGCCAACCCTGCATGTCACTGGGCACAGAAAACAGACTACAATAAAATTTATGTTCAACCGAAAGAGATCGACTTTGCATTTGTTTCAAATATACAGAAATGTGTGGTACGGTATTCAAAACTCAGAAAGGTCACTCAAAAAAATTTTTTTTATTTAGTCATTTGGCAAAGCGCTTACGATATTACCCATTATTGTTTTCACAGCCGAACTGGCAAAACGTTTTCATTTTCTTTAGCCAAACCCTCTGATTGGCTGGCATGAACCGTGGCTGTGATCATCATCTTGTACCAGATCACCCGAGGTAGGAGAGACTACACTTCACTTGCCTGTATCTGAGTGATGTAGTCGGCCAGGAAGGAGACACTAGGGTCTGGTCTGAATGAGTGTAGGTGATGGAGGATGCTGGTGTAGACACTGGCTCCTCTGAAACACACCAATCACCACTGCAGCTCAGGAGAACAATGAGTTTATTCGATTAATGTAAAAATTTGACAAAACAAATACTCAGTGACTCAATGTGTAGCTATGAACAGCAGTACTATTACAACTGCTCCTGTAACTCATTACATTATGGAGCCACCAAAGGTGCACCTCAACAACTACTACTATTACAACTGCTCCTGTAACTCATTACATTATGGAGCCACCAAAGGTGCACCTCAACAACTACTACTATTACAACTGCTCCTGTAACTCATTACATTATGGAGCCACCAAAGGTGCACCTCAACAACTACTACTATTACAACTGCTCCTGTAACTCATTACATTATGGAGCCACCAAAGGTGCACCTCAACAACTACTACTATTACAACTGCTCCTGTAACTCATTACATTATGGAGCCACCAAAGGTGCACCTCAACAACTACTACTATTACAACTGCTCCTGTAACTCATTACATTATGGAGCCACCAAAAGTGCACCTCAACAACTACTACTATTACAACTGCTCCTGTAACTCATTACATTATTGAGCCACCAAAAGTGCACCTCAACAACTACTACTATTACAACTGCTCCTGTAACTCATTACATTATGGAGCCACCAAAAGTGCACCTCAACAACTACTACTATTACAACTGCTCCTGTAACTCATTACATTATGGAGCCACCAAAGGTGCACCTCAACAACTACTACTATTACAACTGCTCCTGTAACTCATTACATTATGGAGCCACCAAAAGTGCACCTCAACAACTACTACTATTACAACTGCTCCTGTAACTCATTACATTATGGAGCCACCAAAAGTGCACCTCAACAACTATTACTATTACAACTGCTCCTGTAACTCATTACATTATGGAGCCACCAAAGGTGCACCTCAACAACTACTACTATTACAACTGCTCCTGTAACTCATTACATTATGGAGCCACCAAAAGTGCACCTCAACAACTACTACTATTACAACTGCTCCTGTAACTCATTACATTATGGAGCCACCAAAGGTGCACCTCAACAACTACTACTATTACAACTGCTCCTGTAACTCATTACATTATGGAGCCACCAAAAGGGGCACCTCAACAACTACTACTATTACAACTGCTCCTGTAACTCATTACATTATGGAGCCACCAAAAGTGCACCTCAACAACTACTACTATTACAACTGCTCCTGTAACTCATTACATTATGGAGCCACCAAAAGGTGCACCTCAACAACTACTACTATTACAACTGCTCCTGTAACTCATTACATTATGGAGCCACCAAAAGTGCACCTCAACAACTACTACTATTACAACTGCTCCTGTAACTCATTACATTATGGAGCCACCAAAGGTGCACCTCAACAACTACTACTATTACAACTGCTCCTGTAACTCATTACATTATGGAGCCACCAAAAATGCACCTCAACAACTACTACTATTACAACTGCTCCTGTAACTCATTACATTATGGAGCCACCAAAAGTGCACCTCAACAACTACTACTATTACAACTGCTCCTGTAACTCATTACATTATGGAGCCACCAAAAGTGCACCTCAACAACTACTACTATTACAACTGCTCCTGTAACTCATTACATTATGGAGCCACCAAAAGTGCACCTCAACAACTACTACTATTACAACTACTCCTGTAACTCATTACATTATGGAGCCACCAAAAGTGCACCTCAACAACTACTACTATTACAACTGCTCCTGTAACTCATTACATTATGGAGCCAGCAAAAGTGCACCTCAACAACTACTACTATTCTATTACTATTATTCTGAAATCATTGCATTCACTATCGCATTATTTTCAACATTTGTACAATAGCCTATCGAGCTCTCTTATCAACACAACCAGCATTTCTGAATTCGATGCTCGCTCCCGCAAGAAATTCCTGACAGCTACAATCAATCAGTAGTAACATTCCTCGACTTGCACGACTTATACGATTATGAGATTTACAAGATTATTTGTTTTTTGTCGTGCTACTGTGCTCCATCTTCGAGGATATTGGTGCATAAGAAGATATCATCATTATTAGTAGTACTGCTGTGGTCATTCCTATCTCAGGAGGAAGTTGCAACAATACATCACTGGATGTCTACACACATTTTGTAAAAGAACACATTACAAGAAAAAATTCTTTCTCAAACTATGTTTTCCTTATTTAATTATGCAACTTGCCGACACATAACATTACCTTTTTAATTTGTTGTGTAACACAGTTTTAGGGAACCCTACGAAAAGAAAAAGACCTAGAGGAAGGCCGGCAAGACGGTGGAGACGAGCTAGACGACTACTGGAAGGGTACCATCTGGCAGAGGATAGCGCAATATAGGCAGATGTGGAAGCAGCATGCTGAGGCCTTTGCCCAACTGCGGGACACTATGGCTGCACAATGATGATGATGATGACAGTTTTAGAAAATTATTTATTCTGACTTGTTTTTATGAGCAACTGAAAATTATTTACTCTGATTTGATAAAACAACACAACTATTACCACCATTACACCTACAACAACTATTACTATGAAAGAACTCACTGAGTAGCAAGACAACACGTCGCCTCTGTAAGGGCAGGTTTGTTGATCTCTTGGTCCTGTATCTCCATGCGAACTGGCGGCAGGGAGATCTCCTTCAAGGTGATGGGGGAATATCTGCAGCATAGGATGGTCAGGGAGAATGATTGACAGCTGTCAATCACACACACACACACACACACCCACACCCACACCCACACCACACCACACGCACCGCCGCCCCGCACACGCACACGCACGCCACGCACGCACGCGCACGCAGCACGCACACGCACACGCACACGCACACGCACACACACACACAGCCATGTTTCTACCAAGTACTCACTTGAATGAGGCCACAATTTGTCGGAGGCCGAAGTACTGATAGTGGTCATGGTGGATGGAATGTGGACACGGGTCAGTGCATGCTCGTCTCCCATACGCGTCGCCATGGAAACGCAACTCCAGATACTTAGCGAACGACATTGACCAGGTATCGAGAGACATCGGTACAACGGGTGTCACCTGAAATAGTTCGGAAATTGTTACCCTGTATTTGCAAAAATTATTTATACGTTAATATTTGATAATTTGGTTAATTTTATGGTGGACTGTCAACCAAATGTAATTAATCCTTTACTTCACTGCTCTAGTATACATGTGTATATGCACCAGCTTAAAGGCTCGGAGTATCAAACCTTATTTTTTATAAAGTTTGCCATGCTTGGTAATATTGTTGGAGTGTTGGAGAATATTATTTACACATCGGAAAATTGTGCACCACTCCAGAATGAAAAAGATGGCTATTTATAGAGTTGTCTCATGTCTACCTGTGTAATTGCAAAACTAAAATGCAAACATGGATTATTTTTGTTTCCATAATAAAACATGAGTTCTTATATAACATTACGTCTCATCTCCTGGTGGCCCTGTTCTGCTGAACACCAAATTGGAAAGCATTCAGCCATGCTGCAGTAACTGCACAATACCCACCACTGTCTACAACCATGCATTCATAAGTACAGCTGAGTAACCTAACCTAAGGCAATGTCGTGTGAATGAAATTGCCCAAGCTTAAGACAGCCATTAGAAGGTTGGAACAACGACCCTGTTGAAACAGAGTTCAACATTCCAACCATTGTGCCATCCTGACACAATAAGCTACATGCAAGCTGTATACTTTTCTTTAATTAAGAACACATGTACAACTGACTTGTTCTGTCTTCTGCCGTCTGATTTTTAGCTGTAGATGTGGTGCCATGTAACACAATAAATATACTATGTAACAATACTTGAGTAGATATTTTACATAACACGCACGTAACAAAGAACACCTTTTTAATTTCTAACTTTCAGTGAAATCATTTTATTAACGTTTTACTTATCTATCTGTATCTATTTTGCAAATACTTCTACATAATCTAATGCAAATCAACTGCCTGGGACCAAATGACTTGGTAGCTCTAACCACAATGACACAACAACAGCGCCCCCTACCTGCTTGCAGTGGCGACACCAGGACCACATGACAATGTTGGTGTTGGAGCCGGGGATGGGCAGGTCCAGCCTCTTGAGCAGGACCTGCAGACTGCCGCGACCGTGGACAAACCGACGGATGTGGTTCACCATCGGCGTGTCACATGATTCACTTGGACACATGTACGACTCACGGAAACAGTAGCGCTCCAAGAAGTCACCCAGTGTGATGACGTTGGTGCCGTGGTAGTCCATGGTTACGACCCTGAGGAGGAAGAGTTGTAGTGATGGTTACGACCCTGAGGAGGGAGAGTTGTAGTCATGGTTACGATCCTGTGGAGGGAGAGTTGTAGTCATGGTTACAACCCTGAGGATGGAGAGTTGTAGCCATGGTTATGACCCTGAGGAGGGAGAGATGTAGTCATGGTTATCTCCCTGAGGAGGGAGAGTTGTAGTCATGGTTACGACCCTGAGGAGGGAGAGTTGTAGTCATGGTTACGACCCTGAGGAGGGAGGGTTGTAGTCATGGTTATGACCCTGAGGAGGGAGAGTTGTAGTCATGGTTACAACCCTGAGGAGGGAGAGTTGTAGCCATGGTTATGACCCTGAGGAGGGAGAGTTGTAGTCATGATTATCACCCTGAGGAGGGAGAGTTGTAGTCATGGTTACAACCCTGAGGAGGGACAGTTGTAGTCATGGTTACGACACTGAGGAGGGACAGTGGTAGTCATGGTTACGACCCTGAGGAGGGACAGTGGTAGTCATGGTTACGACCCTGAGGAGGGAGAGTTGTAGTCATGGTTATAATTATCCTTTTAACCAATTGCAGAAATAACAAAATAAAAATCAATGGCAGTCAAAGATTACATAATGAATATGATTATTTGATATAAACATACTGGATCCATGAATAAAAGTTATTCATAAGTGTGTATTTGTTATAAATGTGAACTGTAATGCTAGTAAATACACAAAGCTAACATAATCTGGCAAAACTTTTTTTTTTTATAAAAACAATTTCTCCTGGGTTATTTGTCATTAATTGTAAAATCGGACATCTTGTTTAGTTCATCAGCAAATTGGTTCACTTCCAGGCCTTCTCAATTCACAATTAAATGTGCTAACTACCAGACTACAGATGCCCACAACTGGGACCTGGGAATGATGAGATCGTACCAGGGGTAGACGCAGGGGTTGGGGGCATTGGCCGACTCGTAGGAGAAGCTACTGAAGCAGACGGCCAGTCTCTGGTGGGCGAATGGGTCCAGACAGTCCAGCTGAAACACAACACCACTGGACATCAACACCATCATTTCATGTTTATTAAACGTCTCTCTTCAATGAAACTCGCTACCATCTTATTCCATATTCACTTAGAAAATAATCAAATATGTAAACTACATGTTGGCTCATTTATCCAAACATGTCTACCTTCTCTCGCGACTTGTTCTTATTCTGGTCACTAGGTGGCGCCTTGTGATGCGACCATTCTTCTAGCACTCGGCCTCCTCGGGCCCGGAAATCAGCGAGACACGTCTGAAACAGACAGACAAACTCTTGATGATGTTTATAATATCCTTGGGTTTCATGTTCACTTACATTGTCTTCGTGTTACTCAACCTTAAGACTAGACGAACCAAAAGACTGTAAGACAAGACTTCCAAAGTTTATCATGGGCTGGAATTTCTATAATTGTTACTTTGCATGGAGATATCTTCAAAACGGAATAAATCAAAATACCAGGTACGCATAAATCTATAAATACACGTTCAGGTCTTTCTAATGGTATGAAAGAAAACAATATAATATGTTTATTGTACGTCTGCGGATAGGGCATAATCTTTACCCCACAATACACACACAGTTTTAGTCATGCTTCATTTAAATATCTGCAAAGCATGCACATTTTTCAAATATGTAATATTTAACGAAAAACATGAAGTTATCATTTCTAAACATAAGGAAATATGAAGTTATCTTTTCTAAACATAACCATGCTGTTTAGAAAAAAACTTATTTATGATAAACACAAACAAAACATGGCTACAGTGAACCTCACAATTAAGGCCACCCTCAGGACTTGCTGAAAGCGACCTAAGTAGACAGGTGACCTAATTAGGGGGACAACTTTCCTACATTTTACTATTATGGCAGTAATTTTGTCCTGTCCCAAAGTGACCTTGATTGGTAGGTGGTTGTAGTACAGAGGTGACCCTAGAGTTCAGTATGACAGTGTATGGAACAGAAAGCTAATAGCATTTAGGGGAGGGGAAAACGTCTACCCCTAATCCCTGCTCTCTCTCTCACCTGTATGTGACAGTCACCAGCACTAGCCGTCAACTTCTGTGTGATGAAGTCATGCTCCTTCCCCAGGGCTACATCCCTCTCTGCCTCCCTCCCATCCACCACAGACACGGGAGCAGTCTTATTCTTCCCCCAGGCTGCATCCGTCATATTTGGGAGCAGCTCCGAACAGAACATGTTCTCCGGAAAGAACTGCCGGAGCCAGCATTTTGCTCCGGAGTTTGTGAGCAAGTAGGGCAGGTCGTGTCTGACGAATGGTGACACGGCGAGGATGACATCACCAAGCGTGTCCTTGAAGTGTTGTGAGGTACGTTCCACCTCCCGCAGCTCCGAGTGACTGTCAAATATCGACTCGTCCTTCGAGCGCTGGTAGTCGTGCAGTGGATCCGAAGCGTCCGTCACGTGTCTCATCTTTGCGAGGTCATTTTTCTCATCATCAGCATTTGTTGGTAATTGTCTGCTGTATGCACCCCCATCAACAGCCTTCTTGTTCGTTGGATCGACAGCCTTGTCTGGTGAGTCGACAGCTTGGTTTGTTGAATCGACAGCTTTGTTTGTATGATTGACCGCCTTGCCTGTTGAATCAACATACTTGTTGTTTGGATCGGCAGCCTTTTTTGGTGAACAAACAGCCTTATTTGTTGAATCAACAGCCTCAGAACTAACACACGTCCTGTTCACACTAACACAACTCCTCTCTACACCTCTAACTCTCTTCACATCTCTACGTTCTTCTCCAGCAATACTTCTACTGTTTTTCCCCGTTTCTGATTTGCCAGACTTTACGTCGTTGTCAAAGTCACTGTTTGTCGAATGACGTGGACATGATTTTGCGTCATTGGCACTGACACTGTCACTAGAGCCATCGATGTCGGCGATTCCAAGGGAGTTTTCTGCGGGGGGTTGTGGAGGCATAGCAAACTCATCCATGAGGAAGGACAGTTCCAGACGCAGGTGATAGGACGCATACATCATGAACTGAAGCACCTTCTTCACCTGGTGACACGAGATGACATGTCTATGACACATGAAATGTCAGAGATATTAACACTAGTGACATGTATAATGAAATGTCAGCCATGACACTCATGACATGTTGGTAATATTGCCACTAGTGATATGTATGACAGAACTAGTGAGATATGTGATGAAATGTCAGCAATGCCACTCTTGACCTGCTGGTAATACAAACACCAGACATGTCAGCAATAACATTCCCGTCATGTGAAAAATATGTATTTGAATGGCACACATGCAAGATTGGCAGTAGTGGTACATATTGACATGTCAGCAAGATGGACACTAATACGTAATGACACATCAGCAATATTGACACAAATGACACATTATCAATAATGACACTAATGACAAACGATAACGCATCAACAAGATGATACTAATGACAAAATCGTTTTCTTGATCTTTAAGTACTGTTACTTATGAACAACTGAACAGAACACATCATGACACATAATTTTGATTAGCTGCTTCATTCGTTATTCATTAAAGTCCTTGAAGTCATTATTTTCATTGACATTCCTAAAAATCTTAGACATCTTAGAATATTGCAATTTTTCTTTTTATCAGAACTTGGTTTCTAAGGATTTAGTGGCAACAGAAGTGACCTTACTATTACTCTAACTGACCTTGCTGAGTTCCATGGCTGACCCTCCTCTCAGGATCACAGTACAGCCCAGATGTGGGGAACAACCGTCAAAATACATCAGCGTCTTCGACTGACCTGCGCAAATACACCAAGAACAAAAGTTATGGCTAAATTTCCAAAATAGAGAAAATTATATGCAGAAATGTTTGATCTAGCAGACGTCACACCAGGCTAATTGTATATTACTTTTATTGACATGCTTGGCCATGCAAAACTTGTCACTCAGTCATTTACTCAGACACTTACTCAGTCAGTCAGTTAATTGCTCAGTCAGTCACTCAGTCATCCATCCCCCAGCCCATCCACCAGTCCACAGACCCACCCACCCATCCACAGACCCACCCACCCATCCACAGACCCACCCACCCATCCACAGACCCACCCACCCATCCCAAACCACCCACCCATCCACAGACCCACCCACCCATCCACAGACCCACCCATCCATCCACAGACCCACCCATCACCCATCCACAGACCCACCCACCCATCCACAGACCCACCCACCCATCCACAGACCCACCCACCACCATCCACAGACCCACCCACCCATCCACAGACCCACCCACCCATCCACAGACCCACCCACCCATCCACAGACCCACCCACCCATCCACAGACCCACCCACCCATCCACAGACCCACCCACCCATCCACAGACCCACCCACCCATCCACAGACCCACCCACCCATCCACTCACCATCAGGTAAGGTAAAGTTCTGTAGCTTGAACAAGTTACAGGAGCCAAGTGCTGTTTTACTGACGAGGCCGTCGATGGACTTGACAATCTCTGCCCGAGTAAACCTGGACACTCGCTCCATGACCGACTGTCAGCACACAGTGTGAGGTCAAGATTACAACACACGAACAAAATTACAGTAACAAGACATATTTCTGACCAGGTTATTTGAAAACAACAATATTATATTTTATACTGAACCAGATCCGAGACTGTCTAAAGCACATTGCAATATATTTAAAAATTATCATAATTATGGTTTAAAATGTAAAAAATATGTAATACACAAGTAAGTAAATCAAAATACTACTGCTAATGCCATTACAAATTATGTAATTTTACAAATAATATTAACAATAATTTAAATAAATACAAATATATTAATTTTGAATAGAAATATTACATTTTAAAATAACCTTAATAATAACAAATAATAGTGAATATAGTCACCAATTTTTTTTAAATAAAATACAATGAATGGAACAACTCCATGTTCATTAGTAAGAGACATATAAATGAGTATCTTGTCAATTGTTTGAACAGGTTGAAGTTCTAATCATTACTTTAATTATCGAAATCCTCAATCACTGACGGCTAAAACTCAATAACATGCGCACACACCCCCGTCGTATATAATAGCCAATATTGGCTCCTTACGACGTATCCCATTCAGATTCAGACCTGTTTCACGTTCAGAACGAGTGTGATGTCGCAGTCGAGCAAGAAACTCTGAGCGACATGTGACACAGACTTCCCCACGAGCAAGATGTCGGGCTTGACGGCGGCGATACGCGCCACACAGTTCTTGAGAAACTCCTCCTCCTGGTGAAGAAATTGTCAGGTTGATATTTAGCATTCAACATACTGAATGTGTTTGTTGAGAAAGTTGACAACAGGAACAAAGAAACACATACAGAGTGGATCATGGACCTACTAATATAAAGAGAATTACATACTGACGCAACGTTTGAAAAATCTGTTCATTCTGCCAATTAAATTCATTGTATATTTTATAAAGCTGACTCTGATTTTCACGTTTTTGTTCAACTTATTTTAGAATAATTTCATGGAAAATCAAACTCTTCTAGTGCCAACTACGACATACTAACAGGTTGTGCAAATGTGTAGATAACATGGCCACAGTTATGTTAGTTACATAGCGACTGGTATTGTATCACTAACTAATATTTCGGTCCAAAACATATCCGTCCGTCCGTCCGTCCGTCCGTCCGTCCGTCCGTCCGTCCGTCCGTCCGTCCGTCCGTCCGTCCGTCCGTCCGTCCGTCCGTCCGTCCGTCCGTCCGTCCGTCCGTCCGTCCGTCCGTCCGTCCGTCCGTCCGTCCGTCCGTCCGTCCGTCCGTCCGTCCGTCCGTCCGTCCGTCCGTCCGTCCGCCGTCCGTCCGTCCGTCCGTCCGTCCGTCCGTCCGTCCGTCCGTCCGTCCGTCCGTCCGTCCGTCCGTCCGTCCGTCCGTCCGTCCGTCCGTCCGTCCGTCCGTCCATTCCATAACTCTCCAAACTGACCTGTAGGATCTGTGGTTCAAGTGATGAGAACTTGTTCTCGACCCTCTGGTAGACGATGGGACACTGCAGTAGTAAGATGGTGGCGTGAGAGATCTGTTGCCGCATCTGTTTGTGGGAGACGTTCTTTGTGCACACAACCCCACTCACCACCCCCGTGTGGGTCTTGGTTGACCCCGCGACCTGTAACACACACGGTCATAACACTTGTTTAGTTCCTCGCAAATCTAGTTTGTTCTTGTTCATCTGTGTGAGGTGTGAGTAGTTTAAATTGTTTGTTTAAAACTAAACTGTATATATTGTTTAAATTGTTGAAAGATTCTACTTTGTAGTTTGTAGTCACACCAGGTGAAGTAACTGGTCAAAATCAATTGTCAGGTTGATATTTTGCATTCAATACACTGAATCTGGGTTTTTTAGAAGAAAGTAGACAACATGAACAAAGAAACACACATATAGTGGACATGGACCTATTAATATAAAGTGAATCACATGCTCAAAAATCCCATTCAGTCTGCCAGTTGAATTCATTGTAAATTCATTTCAAAACACTGTCTCTGCATTACATTTTTTCATTCATCTTATTCTAGAACTTTATTTTTCATGGAAAATCAAACTCATCTAGCACCAGCTTTAACATACAAACTGGTTGTGTAAATGTGCTAGTTAACTGTGATGATGTCTTCTGAAAAATTGTGAAATAAAATTTGGCCAAGCTAACACAGTATTTGATAACAATATCGTAGCATAGGAACATTATAAAAATAAAATTTATGACAACAGATTTTCTACATAAACTGTACTATGATAAACAAACCCAACAAAAATGCCATGGCAACAGAAAAAGGGCCCCTACATTAGATATAGGCAGGACATCACCTTTTTAATCTTCACATAGTGTCGTATGTCCATTTCATGGCCGTCTGTCCTCAGATCCGGCTGAATGAGGTGAGTGATTCGCCTCACGAGGCAAAGGATCAAGTCTGCCCACTTCATTGACAGCTTCTCCTTGCCCAGTAGTTGAGAGGTCAACATGGCCATGTGGTCCCTCTGTGTCTGCCTACAGTAATCATAACTTCATCTAGACACTAAAGCACAAAGTAAAACTCTGTCTAATAG
>JAODUO010000299.1:122500-130000 GCA_025642075.2 Ridgeia piscesae
GCTGTGATTCACTATAAACCAGTGTCATGAGGTGCTGTCACTATGTGTCATGAGGTGCTGTCACTATGTGTCATGAGGTGCTGTCACTATGTGTTGTGGTCATCAGTTGTTGCTGCCTATGTGCTATGAATACAAACCATCAGTTCATCATGTCCAGTGTTGCCAATATGTCGTCTTTCAAGTTGTTCTTCCCTATTTGCCGTAAGGCTGCCATCTTTCTGCCATTGTTACAAGCCACTATTTTTGTGACTGTTTTCTGCCACTATTTTAGCAGTTGTTACAACCAATTAGATTTCGCTATTATTAGAGAAGCTACAACGTGTTGTCATTGTTACAAGCCACTATTTTTGTCACCATTACAAGCCACCATTATTAGCAATTGTTACAACCAATAACCACTTGCTATTGTTGCAAGCTACATATATTGCTCCATTTTCTCAAGCCACTCTCTTATCAACCTCTACAAGCCACAGTTGTTTGCAGTTGTTACAAACCACCATTCTGCCACTGTTACAAGCACCATTTCCTTTATACCATTGTTACAAGCTACACATTTCAATGATACTTTCTGGCTACCTAATCCATCAACACGCCAACAAACCATGCTGAATGTGGGTGCATTTGATGAGTGAGTACCAAGAAACTATCATTTAAGTGCTATCACTACCTGAACGGATCCTGACTTCGTCAAACAGTGTACTGCCCGATTCAAGTCTGACAGGTTGTGCCACCTGGTGGCTGTAGGCAGCATCTCTCTCACCTACATCATGTGTATCGTAGATAAACTAGATATAAACTTATTTTGTAATGCTTCTTAGTTCAGGAGTGCCAATTCTTTATTTGCCAAATCAAATTTTGTATGTAAAGTAAAGCATCAAGTTAGTTAATTCAGCTAGTTTTTCCTGGTGCTGATTGTTCCATCACTTTTACAAGAACAAATGCATGCAACCCCCTCCCCTATTTTGTCGAGTTTGTGTTACCTACATGAGCCTAGGGAGTGTTTGCAAATACTCAAATGCCTCAAATTACATTAAGAATTTTGCACGTGGTTTGTCATCACCATGTACCTGAAGAAGACATTGCTGCAGTGGCTCCACCTAGTGAGTAACAAATCGTATACAAAAGTAACGCTAACTGCAATTTTTAATAGTCAACTCTCAAGTCCCACACACTGAGGTGGGAGGTTTTGAAGCAGTCATAAATACATAACCTTGGACTTTGTGAGCACTTTAAAGGGATACTCCAGTCAGTGAGAAGTTCACAGTATTAACTTGCATATCTATACTATATTGGTTGTGCCTAGTAATTGTGCACAACGATCGTTAATAAACAATTAGTTATAGTTTAATAGTATCAAAAACATGCTATCTTAGATTCAGGGCCCTGCCATCTTGAGTCTTATGCATCAGTGACGTAAGCCAAATTGTGTACGTCACTGGCGCATTGTTGAAAAAGGCAAGGATTGGCGGAGTCTTCGCTAATAATTGTGATAGTGACATAAGCAATCCACGACGTACTGGATACATCAAATACCATTGACAGACAGACGTAAGATGTTCGAATGTGCATGCGCCAGTGACGTAAGCAGTTTATGTCACTGGCGCACAAGTCTCAAGATGAATCCAACATGGAGTGTTTCTGATATACCGGTAATTATACTATAATTAATTGTTTATTAACGATCTTTGTGAACAAATACTATGCACAACTAATATATTATACAGATGTAACTAAATGCTGTGAATCTCTCACTGACTGGAGTATCCCTTTAAGGTCAGCTTAAGATGATGAATTCAATCATCCAGTTACCTCTGGCAGCCATTGCTGGCAGGGACGAAGCAGACATCGATGAGAAGATATCAGCTTTCTTCATTTGACTCAGAAGCTCTTGGCCCAGTGCATTCGACTCGGCCTCGAGTGCAATGTAAAAGATGGAACTGGAGACGGTGTCTGTCTTATCCGGTGCAGCAATTGTTGATGGGATCTTGTTCAACTCCGACAAAGACACTGCAGATGGAATATATATGTATGTATGTATGTGTGTGTATATATATATATATATATATATATATATATATATATATATATATATATATATATATGTGTGTGTGCGTGTGCATGTGCGTATGCGTGTGCATGTGCGTGAGTGTGATACCAACATCCATCAGAAAATAAAACAAGGACAAAGCCTAAATCAAAATAACATATGTAAATTAATCATAATCACTGAAGTAATTTACAGAAAATACTGTAAATATACTATTGTAATGAAAAATGTACAGATTACAGAGTACAATAACATAAATAACACTATCTGGAAAGTAATATTAAGAAACAAAAATCTTTTTTTAAAGTTACATAAAACATGACATAAACTTGTGTATAGGAAAAGGCGTAACATAATTTATATAAGACATTTTTAACAGAATCAATATAAATACACATAGGGTATAAACAGTGGTGGGAGTTTGTATATGTATATAGTCTTCTCACATGAATTACAACGTGGCTGAATGCTTCCCAGAGAAGTTGAGGTGGTGCTTAATTGAACAGGTCTGTCAGGGAAGTGTGGATGGATGGATGGGTGGGTGGGTGGGTGGGTGGATGGATGGATGGATGGATGGATGGATGGATGGATGGATGGATGGATGGATGGATGGATGGATGGATGGATGGATGGATGGATGGATGGATGGATGGATGGATGGATGGATGGATGGATGGATGGATGGATGGATGGATGGATGGATGGATGGATGGATGGATGGATGGATACTGTATTTATTTCAGATCAATTGTGTATCTAATAATACAGCAGATCCAATATTGTAAGTATATGTAATGACAGCTCTTTGGAGACCAGCGCTAAGACGTAATAGTTCGCAAGCGTTTTGAGCAGGGGAATGGACACTGAGCGACATTAGAACTTACTATTACATTTTTAACAATCCTAAAATGTAAACATCTACATTAGGAAGTGTTAGGGTAAGTCAGAGTTGTTGTCACTCCTCACACGAGACTAACCAGTGTCCTCGTCCTGTCGCTTGATGTCTCGGAACCACTCGGGTTCCGCTTCCTCCTCACTCGAGGTCGTCTGTGTCTTGGGCTCCTCCAGGGGGCTCTCTGTCAGCACCGCCTGCAGCACATAGAAACAAACATGCAGTGTTATCTGATGTACTGTTCTGGAACAAAACTGTTTGTTTTTTCCTTCCCATAAAGCAGTTTTAACCTGTAGGAAGAGACATGCAGTGCTACTGGTGGGTATTGTTGTGGAACAAAACTATCTATTTAGTCCATACACTAAAAGGACCTCAAACTGGAATTGCTATAATGGTGAAAATAAACACACACAAAATGTAAAATGTAAAAATGTAATTCCCATTTAATAAAAAGGTTGCTGGATCTGAAGATAAACTGCAATCCTGTGATAAATACTCACAATTTGGGGTAAATGTAATTATTGTTAATTCTTTGATTGTTCACAAATACATGTATTAGGAGCACTTTCTTCCACAATGCTAGCACTAGTGGTGCAATAGTACCTCTCCAGCCCGATAGAGGGCATACATGTCTCTGAAGGTCTGGTCACTGGACGTGATACACTCGAGCCATTTTGCGTCCACCAGAGCTTGGCCAATCACAGTTGCTTGAACCCTGAAGTGCAGAATGCCAGAAGATACACCAGTAGTTGAGTGGTAAAGATGCTGACAGATTGTAAGGTGATTATCAACAACAAAAAAACATCCTGCAGACTGCCCACAATGACCAGACAGCTGACCTAAGATGGGTGGTCAAATAAGACATTTTTATTATGAACAATTATCAGATTCTGAAACGTTACAATCCTTGTGTAATTTTCTTGATCTGTACCCTCAATAATAGTGGTTTATGAAGTCATGAAGATACAACAGCTGGCACTTTCTCTCAGCTGTGGGAGCAGATACAACAGATACAACAGATATAGCAGATACAACATATACAACAGATCAACAGATATAGCAGATACAACAGATACAACAGATACAACAGATACAACAGATATAGCAGATACAACATATACAACAGATACAACAGATATAGCAGATACAACAGATACAACAGATACAACAGATATAGCAGATACAACATATACAACATATACAACAGATACAACAGATATAGCAGATACAACAGATACAACAGATACAACAGATATAGCAGATACAACATATACAACAGATACAACAGATATAGCAGATACAACAGATACAACAGATACAACAGATATAGCAGATACAACATATACAACAGATACAACAGATATAGCAGATACAACAGATACAGCAGATACAACAGATACAACAGATACAACAGATACAACAGATATAGCAGATACAGCAGATACAGCAGATACAGCAGATACAGCAGATACAGCAGATACAGCAGATACAAAAGATATAGCAGATACAACACATACAACATATACAGCAGATACAACAGATACAACAGAAACAAAAGATATAGCAGATACAACAGATACAACAGATATAGCAGATACAACAGATACAACAGATACAGCAGATACAACAGATACAACATATACAGCAGATACAACACATACAACAGATACAACAGATACAGCAGATACAACAGATACAACAGATATAGCAGATACAACAGATACAGCAGATATAACAGATACAACAGATATAGCAGATACAGCAGATACAGCAGATACAGCAGATACAAAAGATATAGCAGATACAACACATACAACATATACAGCAGATACAACAGATACAACAGATACAACAGATATAGCAGATACAACAGATACAGCAGATACAACAGATACAACAGATACAACAGATATAGCAGATACAACAGATACAGCAGATACAACAGATACAACAGATACAACAGATACAACAGATACAACAGATACAACAGATACAACAGATACAACATATACAACAGATACAGTAGATACAGTAGATACAACAGATACAACAGATACAGCAGATACAACAGATACAACAGATACAACGTATACAACATATACAACAGATACAACAGATACAACAGATACAACAGATACAGTAGATACAGCAGATACAACATATACAACATATACAACAGATACAACATATACAGTAGATACAGTAGATACAACAGATACAGTAGATACAACAGATACAACAGATACAACAGATACAGTAGATACAGCAGATACAACATATACAACATATACAACATATACAACATATACAACAGGTACAACATACAACAGATACAACATATACAACAGATACAGTAGATATAGCAGATACAACATATACAACAGATACAACAGATACAGTAGATACAGCAGATACAACATATACAACAGATACAACAGATACAACAGATACAACAGATACAACAGATACAACATATACAACATATACAACATATACAACAGATACAACAGATACAACAGATAGAGTAGATACAGTAGATACAGTAGATACAACAGATACAACAGATACAGTAGATACAATAGATACAACAGATACAACAGATACAACAGATACAACAGATACAGTAGATACAACAGATACAACAGATACAACAGATACAGTAGATACAACATATACAACATATACAACATATACAACAGATACAACAGATACAACAGATACAACAGATACAACATATACAACATATACAACAGATACAACAGATACAGTAGATACAGTAGATACAGTAGATACAACAGATACAACAGATACCGTAGATACAGTAGATACAGTAGATACAACAGATACAACAGATACAACAGATACAACAGATACAACAGATACAGTAGATACAGTAGATACAACAGATACAACAGATACAACAGATACAACATATACAGTAGATACAATAGATACAACAGATACAGTAGATACAGTAGATACAGTAGATACAACATATACAACAGATACAGTAGATACATTAGATACAGTAGATACAACAGATACAACAGATACAGTAGATACAGTAGATACAGTAGATACAACATATACAACAGATACAACAGATACAACAGATACAGTAGATACAGTAGATACAACATATACAACAGATACAACAGATACAGTAGATACAACATATACAACATATACAACAGATACAACAGATACAACAGATACAACAGATACAACAGATACAACATATACAACATATACAACAGATACAACAGATACAGTATATACAGTAGATACAGTAGATACAACAGATACAACAGATACAGTAGATACAGTAGATACAACAGATACAACAGATACAGTAGATACAGTAGATACAACAGATACAACAGATACAACAGATACAACAGATACAGTAGATACAACATATACAACATATACAACATATACAACAGATACAACAGATACAACATATACAACATATACAACAGATACAACAGATACAACATATACAACAGATACAACAGATACAACAGATACAACATATACAACAGATACAACAGATGCAACATATACAACATATACAACAGATACAACAGATACAACATATACAACAGATACAACAGATGCAACATATACAACATATACAACAGATACAACAGCTACAACAGATACAACAGATACAACAGATACAACAGATACAACATATACAACAGATACAACATATACAACATATACAACAGATACAGCAGATACAACAGATACAACAGATACAACAGATACAACAGATACAACAGATACAGCAGATACAGCAGATACAGCAGATACAACAGATACAACAGATACAACAGATACAACAGATACAATAGCTACAACAGATACAACAGATACAACAGATACAACAGATACAATAGCTACAACAGATACAACAGATACAACAGATACAACAGATACCTAGAGGTAGCAGCAACAGATATCTGGAAGTAACATGAGTAGATAACTTGAAGTAGCACAAATAAATACGTGGAAGTGCCAGCAACAGATACCTGGCAGCAGCATGAATAAATACCTAGAAGTAGCCTTGTCTCTCGTGAGCAGCCAGTCGACCAGTTCGCTACCCACAAGGCAGTTGGGGTAGGTGCGGAGTCGATGGCGGTGACTCGCCATCGCAATGCCATCTATTGGGTGCTGGATAAGTAGCCATAATTCCCGCAGCTGGGCTGAGTCCTGAAAATAACTATAAAATATTAATAACTTATTCATCACTCTAACACAAAATATGAAGTACATGGAAAATGTGATGGTAGAGCACTAAAATAAGAATACCTTGTCAAACTTCTGATACAATTTATAATAGCGCCAATGTGTCATTTTCAAATGAAATATATATACTTACTATGTCAATATTATCCATGTGGAAACTGTTTTGTTGAAAATCAAATAAGGTACACTGATTACAATTCTCAACTGTTAGCAACTAGATAACTACTAAGGAATGGAAATAACAGCAAGTCCTATAGCTGCCCCTCACCCTCAGTAGGACCCTGCGTTCCTCCAGGAAGCTGTCCGT